>SAXG01000088.1:0-150707 GCA_012932865.1 Amylostereum areolatum
TCATTGCCATTCCGTTAACGTCGAAGACTGCTTGCTCAGAGCCCTCGGTGTCGCACACACCGTCGAGGCGAAAGGCCGTACAGAGTACTCGCACAAGGAGAACGGTCATCGCATCAACGTGCTCGCCGCCGCGCGCAACGCCGCCATGGCGCCTCTCTACTCCGGCGCCGCCGCCCGACACGTCCCCGGCGGTGTCATCGACGAGGTTATGTGGATCAACGATGTCTTCCATTGCCAGGCCGACCTCCTCGAAGTCATATACCAGAAGCGCGAACAGGGCGCGAACCAGGCCTGTGCAGTTTGATTGGGGAGGCTGGGGAGACTACGTTGTGTACGATCGCTGGGTCCTGCGCACCATGACCGGAAGGTGTGTTCCTTTCTTTCGTCGTTTCTACGTATATCGTTCTCTGCGTTGCCCTCCGTGCTAGCGCTGCCTCTGCATCGCCCGACCAAGCGTGTGTCGGGGGACAACGTTATGGGACGTGAGGCGCTCAGATGACCGACAATTGAATTGGTTGACGTCGCGCGCCTGGAGCGCACTGCACCCATCTTCCCGGCCTTTGGGATACTGGGATACGGTCGCCAAACCACCGTAGTTTTCCTGCGTTGCAATCCATCGCAGCCTCCGCATCCTTTTCCCATGGCAAAAGCTTGTTTGATCGCATCTGCATTCTTCGCCATCCTATCCGTTTCACTGACCATACGTTCACAGGGTGTTCTACATCTGGGAAGACCTCGTGGCGTGGATGTATCCTCCAGAAGACATGCCCACCACGAAACGGCCGCGGCACCCTCCCGCCGCTGCTCCCGTACGACGAAGCCGATCGCGCGCGCTTCGAGGAGCGTCTCCCACTGCAGGTGTTCTCGTGCTGGAATGGCGCGACGGTCATCGACGCCGAAGTGTTCCTCGAGCCGCACGACGTGCGCTTCCGCATCGCGGGCGCGGACCTCGACGAGAACGGCGTACCGAAGACGGTGACGGAGATGGCGAGCGAGTGTTTCCTCTCGAGCGTCGACTTCTGGAAGAAGGGGTTTGGGAAGATTTTGATCGCGCCGCGGGCGAGGTGCGTTCCTTCCTCCCACCATTTTCACCCCCATCTCAATCCCATTCACCATCCTCATCCCCTTCCTTGTTACTCGTGTCGACGGACATGGCACTGACGGACCAACGTGTAGCGTGGCATACAACCTACCGAACTACGACACCCATCGAGCGGATCAGGTCCTTGTCGGACACAACAGGTCGGAAGAGCGTATAGTATGGACGCTGGATCCACCAGAAAATGTCGCGTTCCAGGACTACGCAGCATGGAATGCCCCTGAGGTGCGTTCCATCTTCTTCTTCTTCTCCCTTTCCATTCATGTTTACTGACGACTAATCGGCCAGCGCTGGGCGCCGTGGGACTCGCAATAGGGCTCGCGTTTGTAGGGTCGCGGTGCTCTCACCGCATGTGTTTTGTATACCCCCGTCTGGTACTCGCCAAGGAGCTTGCTTTTCCTGTGTCCAATGCTATCGCTATTCGTACTAATTATCTCCTTCCACTTCCACCTTCCCCCACCGCACCGTTTCCCGACCGACGCCCAAGGCACACTTCTCTCCTTGCGTCTCTACATACATACACACGCCCTGACCGTATACGATACCGTCATAGTATACGTTACTTATTTCCTCCTAGGTATACCCGGTATCTCGGCACACTGACGCCCCCCATTCCGTCCCACCCCATCCCACGATGCCCATGTCAATGACATACTACTGCACGCACGTATTATTCGAGAGGACGTCGTGGATCTGTAGCTTTGACTGTTAAGAGAGTGGATGCTACACCGCTCGTCTCCCTGCTGGTGATTCATTCAAAGTTCCCATTTAGACGTGGAGGTCTTCTAACTTGATATGCTGCCTACTGTTGCGTAGTAAGTAAGCCGTATGGCTTTTGCTCTCGACCTGGTACATGCGAAGTTCCCTGGCCCCTGAATCATTAAAACCCGGGAAAATAGCCCCCACGGCAGTCACACAGTACAAGGTCGGCCGACGTACAGCATGAGTCTTCATCTATTTAAATAAGAACAATGGAGGATCTTCGGTAACCCTTGCCGGTCGCCGAGGTCCTGACCGACTCTAGTTGGCTGAGTAGCTCCGAGCAGTTGCCTCGTCAGTGTCACCGCCGCGAATGCCTATACGATGGACGATGAATAAGTACAATGGTGTTTGTGGTGCACTAACTTCCTGTCACGACTCGCGGAGGATCCACCGCGCGAGTGTTGGCAGGGATCCTTGGACCTAGAAGCTGGAGGGACTTCCGGCAGACGGCAGTGTAGGGTTGTTAGTAATGAAAGCCGCTGGCCGCTCTAAAGCATGCTATCTCTCTCATATCGGATGCAGATCAGCAGTTCTGTATTGTGCGCCATTGTGCGCCATTGTGCGCCGGGTAAACTTGAAGTGGCAACTGTGCACGATAAGTAGAGGCCCCGTCGCCGGCTGAGTGAAAGACCCGGGTTTGTGAGAGTAGACGAAGCTGAGGAAATAGCCTGCATATTCCCAGCGAGCGAGGTTCAAAATGGTCGCGCAAGAGTTGGAGGATGGACTTGGGCGGTGGAGCGTTGGAGGATCACCGAGAACCGAGGGCATGGTGCGCTGAGTGGAACGATGGCGGGCCGGGGGCCGGCCGGGAGCCCAAGCGGCCAAGTTGAACACGGCGGCGCGCTTGCTCTCTTTCCATTATCCTTCATCTTCAGCCTCTTCCAAATTCGTCCACACAACAACAATTGAGGTACTCCACTGGTATAAATCCTCTTCGAAACACAATCATCTGTAAGTCTCTTCCCTCCGCTCTCCCATCATGTCTGCCACTGCACCCGCCAACGTCACCCCCGTCCAGTCCACAGTCGCACCTGATCTCCGCGCGAACCTCAAGCGTACGCCTCCGCGCTTCAAACCCGGGACAACCCACGTTCACGCTATTCGACAAAACCCTGTTGCAAAAGAAGCATATAAGATGCACGATGGCGATATGGCCGGCCTTTACGTCGGTCCTCAGCCTCCCAGAGACTTTCTCGATGCTCACATGGTGAAGCCGCCCGTATCGGCCCCTCCTTTGCCAAACAAAGGGAAGATACGCTACAGATGGGATGCGAAGGTTAACGAGTTGACGCTCGTATGTCCTTTTTCTCCTGGTCGTCGATGGCAAAGCTGATGAGGATACTAGATCACGGCGTTCAAGCCTTTCTGCCCAAACATGGACATTGAGGATACACACACTATCCAAGGAAAAGGGGAGAACACCGGTTTTGCTGGAAAGGCGGACATGACTGCGTTTCAAAAAGGAAACAATCCTCTCCGACATCCTTCGTCTTCCTCTCGCCAACGAAAGTCGACTACCGGCCAACGCAATCAGACTTCCACCAAGCTACCCTCCGACAAGCCGCCTCCTGCCACCGACCCTGCCTTGGAGAAGAGGCGCGCCTCGGAATTGTTTATGAAGTCGCAGTTTTTCGCGGAACTGAAACTCAAGGACGACTCGGATAAACCACGATGCGAGGATGCGTTCACGGCTCCGGCGCACGATGAGCATCGCAAGGAGCGAGATCCAGTGGGCAAGGGCAGGGGCGCCTCCGAAGTGCGCGGGCAGCTGTTCTCGTATGCGATGTTGATGTTCGAGAACTCGCATCGTGTCTTCGTCTTCTCCGTGCTCATCATGGAGGAGGAGGCTCGACTCATGCGATGGGACCGCAGCGGCGTCATCTTCTCCGAGAGGTTCAACTGGCAAACGACATCGTATCTGGCAGAGTTTCTCTGGAGATTCAACTTCATGACCCCCGCTCAGCGTGGCTTCGACACGACTGTCTCGCTCCCCAGCGTCCAAGAGGCGAAGCTTGCTCACAGCGTCTTCAAAGCCAAACGAGAAGCGGGATCCCACCATGCCCTGCCCGAGGAGACTGAAGTGCTGCGTCGCTTCGAGGTCTGGGACAAAGAAGACTGCCATATCGTTATCACTGGTCGACCACAAGCATACCCTCGCACTCTTCCCGGCAGATCGACGTTTGGGTACATCGGTGTCGATATCACAGACCCCAAGGCGCCGAAGTTGGTCTTCCTGAAGGACAGCTGGCGCATTTCACTCCCGGGCATGCCCATCGAGGGCGAAATCTATGAGCGTCTCAACGACGCCGAAGTTCCCCATCTCCCCGATTATCTTTACGGCGGCGATGTCCCGTTGAATTCTCCGTCTCCTTCCAAGAAGAAGTCTCCTTCCAAGTCCAAGAAGAAGTCTACACCTACAGAAACGTCAACGCGGAAGGCACAGACCACTGAGACGCAAAATCACGCGAAGGCCGAATGGGCATACATGACGCACGACGTCTATCCTCTTACCCACCATCGAACTGTTTTCGGAAAAATTGGGCGCCCGCTCAACAAGTTCAAGTCGACCCAAGAACTCTGTCGAGTCCTATCACATGTTGTGTTCTGTGCGTACCTTCATTTATGAACATGATCGTGGTTTCTTACGATAGCTTCAGGTCATTGGAAAGCTTACATAGATGCAGACACACTGCATCGCGACATCAGTGCCAGCAACATTATGATCGACGACGCCGGGAACGGAATGCTGATTGACTGGGACCTGTGCTGCTTTCCGAATGACGAATTAGGTGCGCGTCGTGGGTGGCGAACAGTAAGTCTTTCCACACTCATTAGGTGCTTCATGCTTACCCCACTGTTCTCAATAGGGGACGGTACAGTTCATGTCTGTGTCCATTCTGATGAATCCTTTCGGACGAGATCACCTTCTACGGGATGACCTGGAGTCCATTGTCCACATCCTATTCCATCACGTCCTCAAATATCGCCCCACTATCTGCGCCAAGGAAGAGAATTTTGCCTCAAACTTTTACCACGTCTTCGATAACGCCATCGGAGGGGAGGGCAGGAAGGCAATGCTTATGGGCAACTACTTCGGCACAGACAAACTTGAAGCTAGCTCAACTCTCCCTCGCCCCCTTGTCGCATTGATGCACCAATTGCGGGAGCTTTTTAAGCCTCTCTACCTCAGGGTGTCGGATATCAAGAACGCCGGCGGCAAGGATCGTTCTGCCTTCGAAAACGCCTGGGGGAAAGAGCTGGTCGAGAAAACTAAACGCGAGAATGCCTTCCTCGCAGCTCCGACAGTCAGCGAAGCTCAGGTCACGGCGGATAGAGAATCGCGTATGCAACTCCTGGAGAACTCGGTGGTGTTGGCGGTGCTCTTCGACGATGCCCTCCAGGAGCATGGCTGGTTCCCGAATGACGGCGCAGAAAACCAAATTTCCAAGGAAGCGGCTAAGGCAGTCGCCGACAACCAGACGAGCACTACTGTCACGAAATACTTCAGCGAGGCTTTATCGAGGAAGCGATGCGATCTGGTGGATGGGGAGGAGCACAGGCCGGAAAGTGATCCCAAAAGAGTGCGACTCAATAACGGCTCCGCAGGGACTCCGTCTTCGTCCAGGGCCCAGACGGGGAGCGATACTGCGTCGAACTCGAAGAGGTCGGGCAGGGGTACTGCGTCGCAGCCAAGAGCTGGCCCTGCCAATGGGACGCGGTCGAGATCCACTGGGTCAACGAAGTCGGAATCGGCTGGATCGACGAAGTCAAGCTCGAGGAGGAAGCGATGAAGACATATGTGCGGTACACCTGCTTTACTTGATGGGCATCACGCTTCTTTGGGTTTCTTTACTATTCTGCTATGTACAATATTCCATTGGTTGTATCAGCAGCTGTTGGTTCATAAGGCATGCACCGAAAGCTTGGTATTTGTACAGTGTATAGCAAGTTGTCCGTGTTTTGTAAGTACCGTGACCCAACAACTTAGCGTCAATTCAACTTTCAATCTCAAGCTTGCCTTTCGCCCATCGCCCATTCCCTAGTTACTGTCCATCCCATTTCCTACTCTGGACTTCTCAACCTCACCGTCATTCTACCGACAGACTATTGGATCTCTATCTCCGAAAGTCTGGATCTGTGCTTGATGACCATGGCTTCAACTACGACTTCGGATGCCAAATCTACGCCGGCCGCGGATCTACAGTCTTTGCAGTCCAATCGGTTGGCCAGCCGTGTTGTGGTGCGTATATCATCCCACCGTTGAGGATCCCGGGCCTACGTTGATGGCGAGATGTGTAGATAGGCGCAAATGCCGCAAAAGCAGGATTCAGGAAATCGAGCAAAGAGGCGGGCAGGTCCCACTCTGGCTTACAGACTCCTCCGCCAATCGCACATCGTCCCCAATCGTCCCGCCGCGTACGAGCTCTTGATCTACGCACCACACCATTACACACACCAACGTCGATCCTTTCAACCCCTTCTGGGTCACCTGGTGCAGGAAGTTATCCAACGCCTCCTCCTTCCGCGATCTCTGGCACTTTTCCGTACACTTCCGCTCCTGTTCCCCGCCGCCCACGTCAGCCATGTCTCCCGAGCGATTCTTCGATCTCAGCTTCCTCGTCTTCTTCTGGAGAGAGCCTGGACGTGAACTCAAAAGGCTACGTGAGCGCGAACGTCGACCTAGGCCGGGCCTTTGCGGCCAACCCTGAAGATGATTGCGACGAGAACGAAATTGAAGAAGAAGACCCCTTCCACTTCGACAGGACTCCCTTGGACTCTGGCTCTTCACGCTCGCAGACCTTGTGCAAGCAACCCTCCCGCCTCGCACAAACGCTCTTGCATCGTGCTAGTATCGCTCCCGCCCCTTCTACCTCCGCTTCGTCCAGTGCTTCCACGGACCACCCTCATCGTTTCAGCATTGTTCGCACTGAATTGTCCACAGGAGAACGGGTCTTCATTCAAGAACTCAGCGATAAGGAGGGCCGCCGTTGGAGTCTTTGCGTCCCCGCGGATGGCTTGCCTACTGATATGGTACACATGCTTGACGAGCTGGAGGTTTTGGCAAGAGAACTCGAACAAGTCCTTCCCAAGATTGTAGTGACGCAGTCGGGACAGTCGTTGGGTCCGGTGGTGGGATATACCAAGGACGTATCCCCAAAGATTACATTGCCTGGGGCTGAGGTTGGAATACTGAAGAGTCGCAAGGAGCTCGATGGCTGTGACTCTTCGACAGCACGCAGGGTAGAACAACTATCTGGGCATTCTCTAGCGGGTAAGAAGACAGGACAAAGTCGACCAGGACATGCCGTAGAGACCCTGGACACGCCCTCTCCACCTGGACTTGAACCAAAGAACGTCGCTCAGTCTACTCTTACTCGGCCTTCGGTCTTCCTTGCCTCCATGCCCTCGGACCCAAGTCTGGAGTGCATATACCTTCCTGACGTATGCATCGTCCTTTCCAGCACATCCTTCCCGCAATAATGACATTGACCTCAAATTATTTTCAGTTCGTCCCGGACATACCCTCTGGAAGTCCCAGGTTACCGGTGGCCGAACCTACTGGCGGATACTATGGCCCCAAACCCTTGACCACACCCTCCAAGCACACGCCTGCAGCCCCTGGACCCTACCTGCATGCCCGCGATAACCCACGTAACGCCGCTTTCTTCGCTGCCGTCCGGAACGCCGACTCTCCCACCTCCCCGCCGCTCCCCTACAAATTGTTCTCCTCCCGCGCCACTCCTACAGCCGCACCAACTCCGTCACCAACACCACCCCGCGCGCTTTCAAGTTACAAACCTTCGTCAATATTATCGCACAAGTCACAAGTTCCCGTACCGAGGCGGCCTTGCACGGCGCCAGACACATCATCTGCCCCCAGAACATCTATTCCTTACCCCACCGCACGCTCCGTCTCCGCTACCGAACCCTCTGCCATGGTATCCCCAGCCACCTTCATCAAGTCCCCTCGCCAAGTCTCCGATCCCGGGCCTCCCAGCCGTCTCCCCGCGCTGAAACGGGTTCAGCCTCCAACTGCCCATAATGGAAGGACCGTTCCACCGGCGACTAGGTCGAAAGGGCTGCTGGATGGACTTCCGCATGCGTTGCGGACCAGGGCCTCCCGAGCGAACCTTGCCCATGCCTTCACGCGGAGCGCGCCTGAGCGGGAACCTGCGACGGGTACTACGAGGCCTCCAGCGCGCAGGGCCAGCGACCAACTGCCCTCCGGCTCGGGATCGGGATCGGGGTTCAAGGCGTTCTTCAGACGCGCGTCATCTCCTGCCGCCCGTACGGGGTCCATAGTGACGCAGGAAGGGATCCATAGGGATGAAGAGGAAGAACATGAAGAGTGGGTGTTCAGCGCACCGACCTTTCCTCCGTCAGTGTCAACGGCTCCGGGGTTGGATGTGGAGGTGCGCAGGCTACCCCGGATGGCTTCGGCGAGGAATTTGCTGAGGAAACTCAAATGATATGGGGAATAGTTGACTTCGCGCGTTCTCGGTGGGAGCTGGGGGACGATTGAGGGCTGGTTGGGTGGATTGGCCCTGTTCGATGTTACGAAGGAAATGAATTAGCACATGCTTACACAATGCATTGGTCCTTTGCGACCTGATTATTGAATGAGCATAGTCTCGGCTCCAGACGTTTTCCCACTCGAACCGGCGCGCAAGGACTCGGTTAGGGAGGGAGTTGTGCAGGGGTTTTTTCAGGGGTATTGTGCGCGGTGTCATACAGTTTCTCGTCATCCCATATAACCTCCTCCTCTGTGATCATCCCCTGCACAACTCCCTCCCTCACGTCTGGGAACGAGACTAGAATGAGCATCGAGTCTACGGACTATACAACAAGGTATCCATATATTGTTACATAGCAATGTGATACGTAACACTGGCACAAGTGTCCGTTTAATTCTACAGATAAGGAGGACCCAGTGCTGTACACACAATCAGCGTCACATATGGGTATAACTCAGGCGGAAGTATGACGAACCTTTGCGGAAAATGTCAAGGGTAAACTCGACCACGAGAAGGAGAACACCGCCACCCGGCGCGAGTCGAAGCACCTTTGGCACGAACCCCTTGTAGAGAGCTGCCAGGCCTTCTTCACGGGCCATCGTAACCAATCTGATCGGAGATATCATTTGACCACACAAAGGAAAGATCGGGAGAAGGTGGACTTACGCGGGATATGTCCAGTTGTATTTCGGGACGACGCCAGGGACCTTGGCTACGCTTTGGATGCGAGATTTGACAACGTCAAACCTGCAAGACAGGTAAAATATGTATGATGAGTGTATGTGGGGGAATGAGAGCACAGCGGTCGTACGGAGTGTTGATAGCAGTGCCGATAAAGCCACCAATAGCACCAGAAACGAAGTTGTTAAACAGTTGTGCTTGTGGTGACTGCCCACACCCGGAGCTGCATCAGGACATGGATGTACAAGGAAAGGAAGAGAACAGACGCACCTCAGCCTTGGGCATCATAGCCCTCACCTGGAAGATCGAACCGAAGTAGCCACCGTTCCACCAGACATGTCTGTGATACCATGGTTAGGAGGATGTGAGATAAAAACGACGAGAATAAACGAACCTCCAGAACGTCGCCTCCATGCCAGCATAGAGGCCGAGAACACCCTCGCGCTTGATGACCTGCTTCACTACATCCATAGGACCGGCGAATGTACTTGACTTGTCCTGCAACCTGTAGCCGAACGTAGTTATGAGCGGGTGAATGTGCCGCCAAACCACACTCAGAGAGACAACGCACTTAATTTTGACCAGCTCAAAAGGCACCACAACAACACTCTCCGTCGCACCGGCACTACACCCCGTAGCGATGGCGAGGTTTTGCGTCATCTGCTTCTCGCCGGTCAGAGACTTATAGGTATTACCCCAGAAGTCGTTGGCAGCGCTGCGGGGGCTGTCAAGATGGTGGAAGTATGGATACACGCGTAGAAACGCACAATTTTACGGCACGTTTGGAGGCTTCAAGGAGCAGAGGGGGGACGAGTCCTGCGCGCATACAATCAGCCAAGAGAACGTTTATGTGTCACTAAAACACGCACCTCGGTATAAGCGACCAAAGCTAAGGAGTACACGTTGTTAAATGAGGAGACAGCGAAGGGTGAAAGATCCCGCACCCCTCCTGCTTAATGATGTTTTGGAACGACCCCAAAAGCCCGTGCGAGGACTTGCCGGTCTCTAATTGCATACGAGTCTTGACCTAGACGCGTGACATCGTATCAAACAAATCAGGGTTCGCCAAAGGACGCGGGGGATTGGACGGTATACTGACAACATCTGCACGCGCCGTAAGGCCAACAAAAACGTACAGGAAGCATGTACACGCACCGAGCGGATAGAACGTCAAGATTTCAGAGATACCAGCGATAGCACCAGCCGCGAACGTCGCTGCGAACGGCAACTCTGAAAAAAAGATACAACCAGCGGACAGTCAGTCGTTCGTTTCGGACGGAACAACCGCAGGGACTCACGTTTCCTCTCAGACGACATGGTGAGATAATCCTAGAGTCAAACGAAGGGAAAGGGCGAACAAGTCCGGCGTAGGGGAATCCTCGAGCGTTTTTACGGAGTGCGGAGGGGGGGGTCCTTATAGGATCGGGTCTCGGGTCTAGCGGAAGCTCGGACCTTGCAGTGTGCTCGAACGAGTCGGGCGAAGTCGAGACTTGAAGGCCACTTGGTCCATTTTCTGGGGAAAATCCGGTCGGGCCGGTACCGTCCAGAATAGGCCCTAAGGTTGATCGGCCGAGAGACCGAATAGCCTTGAAAAAGCGTTTGCCTGCGAAGATAGGTACTTAGTTGGCACTGGGAAGAAATCCAGTGGGCGCATGGAGGTGCAGGAGTTTGGGGTAAGTAATCGTTGTCGAAGAAGACGAGGAGAACGATGCCAAGTTCCAACGGAATGCTGAGTCTTGGCCGGGCAAGGGTTCCCGGCGGTGCGCTACCACATTTGGAACAGGTTCGCCGAAAGGAGTCGGTCACCAGAGTGACTGGGGTGACCCATGTGATGGACCGTAACACCGTGACGGGCGAGTCGCAGAGGCAGCGTCGGCAACGACTCCTCTGCACGCCTGGCCGCCGCCAAATGCCTGCTGGTGCCCACCCACACCCTCTGCGCTGCCATGGTGTACATCAACTCCTGGCAACAATTTCAAGATGCCGCTGAGGCTCTCTACACCACTTCTCCAACCAAGGTACGCCTCCCGTCGATATCATTCCATGCACGCGTTCTGAAACCGGATGCCTATCCCACCAGACGCGATACTGCGTCAAATGGAAATCCTCCGAGGGAAAACTAGTTCTCAAGATCACGGATGACACGACAGTGCGTGCCGATTCCACACCCAGCTTGAACGATCAACACTGACCATCGGTTTTGTGATTCAGTGTCTGAAGTTCAAAACGCACTCCTCGGTCTTCCTCAATCGATTCGAGATGCTCAACCGCACTCTCATGCAGAAAATGACCAATGCACGCCCACCCACTCTACCGATCCCCGCTACCGTCCCGCCGCGAACCGCGACCTCGTCCCCCGCGCCTGGCGGATCCACCCCGCGATCGTCCACGCCTCTTCCCACACCCGCGCCCGCGGGTGGCGGCGTCAAGAAAAAGAAGGGAAAGAAAAGGTAGAAGCCAAGTGGGAGGACGCTGGTGCAAGGCTCCTTGGAATTTTCGGTCTATAACGTTGTGACCCAAACTACAGACTCGGAGATCGTGGCTTCATCGCCCGCCACTTACCATCGTGAATACATCTTGTCCTCAACGTCTCGTCCCGGTTATCTTGGAAAAGCTGGACCATTGCCATTGCCTTGCGTTGTCGTTAAACCCGCTTCACCTCTCCACACGTAAAAACACTAATGTCACATCCATGAGTTCAACGAGTCAACGCATTTCGAATTCGTATCGTGGTACAAGCAGTTCTAAATCCCATCCTAACGCCTGAAGGTGTCCATGAATCGTGATCTTCCTCATGCTCGTAGAACCATGAGGGCGCACCGCCGGCGACGCGCCCCTAAAGCTCTCGTAAATCGTCAAATGTTTGTCCGTTCGGTTTGCGGGTTGCCTCTTTACTCCAGACCTTCGATCGATCGCGCGGCCATTGCGAGTTCACTATAAACGTCGACCAGTCAGAACGATATGCGCAATTCAAGAATAAGGAAACGTACAGGTCGCGCTTGAAACTCAGTTCATCCCTGAGTGTCTGCAACAACGCATTCTGGATGTCTGGCGGGTAACGAGCTTCCGACTCCCGCTTGAAGATGTCCTCAAGCGTCTGGATAGGGTGTTCGAGGGCGTGCTGGATATCGGGAGGATACCGAGCATCCACGTCGCGCTTGAAGATATCTTCCAGGGTTTGAATCGGGTGCTCGAGCGCATTCTGAATGTCAGGTGGATAACGGGCCTCCGCGTCGCGCCCGAATATGTCGTGGAGGGTCTGGATGGGATGTTCGAGGGCATGTTGGATGTCCGGGGGATAACGAGCCTCCGATTCACGTTTGAAGATGTCTTCAAGTGTCTGGATGGGGTGCTCGAGGGCGTGTTGGATGTCGGGGGGATAGCGCGCGCCAACCTCGCGTTTACCGAAGATATCCTTCAGCGTCTGGATGGGGTGCTCCAACGCGTGTTGAATGTCTGGAGGGTACCGCGCCGCGTGCTCCCGCTTGAGGCCAAAAATATCGCCTAGAGTCTGGAGGGGATGTTCGACCGCGTTTTGGATGTCCGGGGGATAACGCTCTACCACCTCACGCTTGAATCCGAGGACGTCGCCCAAGGTCTGTACGGGGTGCTCGAGGGCCTTTTGGATATCCGGGGGGTATCGCGCCTGGGAGGTGCTAAACGGTCGGTCAGCAACTTACATAGTGCGTGTGGATGAATGGAGAAAAACACATACACAGCCATAGGCGCCGCGACGGCAGAGGCAGCAAAGGACACCGCAATGGCGGTTGAAAGAATGGTGGAGGGTGCGGCAAGCATGGTCGTAAGGAGGAAGAACCAGAGGACAGACAGAAATGAGGACGACGTGGAGGTAGACGTGAGGAGAGGAAGTGATCAAGAGTTCGGAGACGTGAAAGAAAGGAAATGCGAGGCTGCCAGCACCTGCACACGCGAATGAATGGGATGAGTAGCGAAGACTGGGAGCTCGTTGGTGCCAGTCGGTCCGTTTTATAGAGTGCCGATGAGTTACATCTGCATCAGCAATTTATGTCGGGGGATACACGATACACCGCCGGACACCTTCGGCCACCTTGTGCTGCCCAGCCACCAATCAACGCGATAGTGCCATCACTGGGATTGCTGACCGCGCTGTTCGTCGACCCGTCGACCTGTCCAGTGGACCAGAAGACTGCCAGAAGAATACGACTTGCCCGGTGTTTCGGATGATGCAAATTGGTCGATTTGCCTAACGGGCACGTGCACTAGTCTACTTTCACTACCGATAGCCTTGTCGAGAGTTCGGCCAGCCGGTGGTCGGCATATCATGTGACTGCCTTTTTCAGACACCGCCCGCCCTGCCCGCTAACAGGATAAGTCCTGCAAACATAATCTATCTTTTCTCACTCTCGTCCCTCTGCATCAGTATCTACGGCACCGTTTTAAATCCAACAAGGGCGTGCATCGCTACTTCCGGGTCAGGATTCTCGTCAGTAGAATCAGGATGCCGTTGGTAAGTTCCCTTCATTTGTATCATCGTATGCATTCATGATCCCGCGCCGCTGTTTCCTCATCTCCTAATTGCTGAACGCGTAACATTTGCACCACCCCCTCTGGTACTTGCTCGTTTGTCACATCATTTTGATCCTCGTGCAATCATGCTACGTCTACCTTCTCCTCCAGCCACCAACCTCAAATCCTGTCCGCCTCCCTTGTGTGACTCCGTCGACATTGGACCTACTTGTTCCAACCCGCAAAGACCCTCTTCCAACAAACTTCGAAGACAACCCTTGGCGCGGACCATCACGAGCTCATGACGTATGCTCGCGCGCAGGAAACAATTGAGCAGATCTTCGGCATCGAGAAGGACTACCCCGCGCTCTACCACGCGAACTTATCCCCGAGTCTCTCGACAGACCGCTCCCCCCGAAATGTGCGTAAATCCTTGTTTCTCCTTCCACATTGCTCCCTCCCAACTTATCTGTAGCCGAATCGAAAGTCCCCGCCGTTCAATTTCCTTGCAAACATCCGGCCTTCAAGCTTCAAGCTTCAGGATTCGAGGTCTCGGCCTCTACTAATTTAGTGGCATCTGTCGCTGTCCCCTTCGGCTACCTACCACACGATACCTAGACTGCCAACGTTCAACCCGCTGTAGACACCACCTGTACTATAGATATTTATTTTATCATATTTTATCATATTTTATCATATACAAGTTATTGTTTGGATAAGCTTCGACATTTCGTGAGAAGTTCGGCAAAGCTCGGCTGGCCGAACTCTCGACAAGGACGCGCGAGTGATAGCAGACGTCTGATGAGAGGATCCCGAGGTACGAGGGTTGACTCCATCGACGTCTGCTTTAGGAGACTAACGTGCACTGTTGTAGAATGAGTGGTTTCGGCAGCTTTCTGATACCGTGCACTGTTGTAGAATGAGTGGTTTCGGCAGCTTTCTGATACCTTTGAACTTGTAGACAACGTGACGGTAAGGGCTAGTACTTATAGTAGTACTGAGCCATGTATTGATTGCGGTGCGGCACAATTCCCCACGCCGTCGACGGGCAAGAAATCGTGTGTCGACCAAGTCATTAAGGTCGAGATCCCGTTCCCAGAAAAATCAGGAGGCTAGAATGCCATCAGCATCAGGGTGAAATGGCAGGCGGTGTCAAGGCGAGATGGATGTCGAGATGATCGACCGTGACGCATGGGCCTGCGCTGCGGCTTTCTGGCAGTGTGGGAGAATATTACCCTACATCTGAGATGTTCATCGGCTCAAACCCACTGGCAACAAGTGACCGCAGGGCATACGTACTTATTGCCCGGAGGACGCTGTCTGAAATCTGCAAGGTCAAGCCATCTATCGTTCGCCTTCATGAGTGCAGCTTCAAGCTTCCACGTGCGACGATCGCAAGTAATAGCACGCATAGCCATACGAAGGACACTTCGAAAAAAAATCACTCCTTGAACTCGGCCAATGCCCTGAGTAGCACAAGCAAGACATTCCATTAATCTCCGTCCTCGTAAAGTCATGAACAACGCAGATACACAGAGCCTCTCATGATTTTCATAGCATCGCGTTCATCGCCCGCTTCCTCAGCAGCGCCAGTAGCACATCGTTCGACCTGTATCGAGTGATCAGAACATGCGTCTCAGAGAACGAGAAAAAGGACCAACTCGACAGGCTGAGCACCAGGTTTTGGACGTCCGTATGCCCCCGGCAAACCGTTGATCGCCCGCTTCGCTCCGAAGTAGTTGATAGTCACTTCCGGGTCATTGGGAATTATGGGGGTTTCAGGGGCGACTCCCGGCTGCCTCTTTGTGTGTGGGGTCCCGAAGTAGTTGATGGTGACATCGGGATCGCTGGAAATTATGGGAGTATCGGGTGCGACGCCCGGCTCTCTCTTGCCGGGGGTAGGGGCCCGGCCAGCAAATGTCAAGGTGTCTACGTGGCTCCCACCGGATCGACGCTCGACGCTGGACGTGTCTGAGTTGAAGTAGGTATCAGGGTTGAGAGGGCGGACACCGGCCAAAGGGTCGTTGATGATGGTGAGATCTTGGGGTCGGACACCGGCGAGAGGGTCGTCGATAACAGTAGAATCCTGGGTTTGGATGGCTGAGGTGAACTCGGAACGCGTCTCGACAGCAGGAGTAGCGTAGTTGATAACAATGCCCGAGTCAGAAGGAGTCAGAGGACGGATGCCAGAAACTCTGTAAGACGACATTGTCATCAGATGCATGCAGTGTATTAGCGGTAACAAAGGTGCACTTACGATGAAATCGGGGCCGCGAGAGCAGACCCCAAGATGGATGCAGTGATGAGGATGTTGGAGAAGGTGGTACGCATCGTGAACGAGATATTTCAGTGGGATGTGCGAGTATGCTTGAGCGTGGGCGTGACAAAAAGCGACGAGGGTGACCAGCACCGTCGAATGAAACAGAGAAGAAGAAATGGGAGAGCGCTGCTGAAGAGAAAGACGGCATGAATGTGGGTCCTTTTATACAGCTTTGGGGAGGACATGGCCATGCGATCACGATGCACTGCCGACCACTCGTCGACAACACGACATAAGGAGACGGAGAGCCAAGACCTCGGTTTGGAGCTTGCCAAGTGGAATGCTTGTTAAGTAGTTGTTACGAGTCCAACCTGCGCGCAATGCGGATGATGGTTGCGGATCTGTCGTCGTTGAGCGCAAGCTGCAGGAAAGGGGTGGGCAGACCTACATAGCTCCGTGGTGGGTACTCATAATAACTCCCTCTTAGCTCAGTTGGTAGAGCGCGTCACTAGTACATCATGTGTCTCGTCACGTGATCACAATGACGAGGTCAGTTGTTTAAGTCAGCTAGCGGGAAGCTTTTTGTCCTGTCAGTCATTCAACTCGGCTACCTAGAGGGAACTTGTAGTGTTCAACAAACTATAAAGTATACTTAAATATAATCATAATAATACGCAAAATTACCGTTAAATATGTGATCAGCCATAATCATAATTACTGGATATGATTAGATATGGGCTGCATAATATAATATATTTACTCATAGGTCATTGCAGCCAGATCACAGCTTACAAGAAGTGAATCCTTGGCCATATGTATGTTCTCTGAGGTTCATTATCCCCAATAGAGTCAGCAGACATCATATTGACATCAACTTTCTTGTGTTTACGCTCTAGATGACACCTCCAAGTCATCTCGGCATTTTCCGAAGCATGTCGATGAGCTTGGGGAAGCCGTAGTGAGACCTTGTATACATGTAACATATCAGAAGTGGTGCTATCTAGTCCCATCCTGTCATTTCATCAATTGCACGTCCAGAAATATATCAGATTTTGAGTGACTCGGAGACAGAAAAAATGGGAGTAAATACAAAGTAAATACGATTAAATATGGACATGAATAAATATCCTCCTCTCCATATTCGTAGTTTTTCGTATCAATTATAATACGGTCTCTCGAGATATTTACTTGTATTTGTTGAACACTAGAGGGAAGATATCTGAATCCTGATTAGTGTTCAACAAATTATAAAGTATACTTAAATATAATCGTATTCATACAAAAAAATACCGATATATTATGGCTTCTACGTATTCTGTTCGGCCTCGATATGGTTGAGTACAATATGTTATATTACGAGTACGATACAGTACGCACCTGATATTTAATTGTAATACAAGTATGCCAGGAACACGGCTACTTACCCGGTCTACCGGCTTCAAGACGGTCTTGCGAGTCCGGAATAGATATCCAAATCGAGAATAGCATCTCCGGCAATAGCGGGAGCTGTCCGGGACCCTGCCGATGCTCAGTCCCATTCTCAGAAGGTGTGCCGCCGCTGTTTCCCACGACATGCTGCCAATCCCAGCGGCCAGTATCAGCACCCCGTCACTGCCAATGGTGGTAGGCTCAGTATCTCAACTAAAGTCCCAATAAACATGCTCTTGGGGTACATGGTTAGCTCATTAATGAGGTTGGACATAGTACAGAAAGTTCATTAGGTCTAGTTGAGGTCTAGAGCAATAACTTCAATTAGATACAAGTAAATAGGAAGATCTGACAAATACGATACAATATAGTACAGGTACGAGTAAATATTGGAATGGCCGCCTTCGTAATAATACGTATTCGATATAATATGGTCGGCCAGCATATTTACTCGTATTTGTTGAACACTAATCCTGATATACACGATTACAGCCGCTTTTTTGTTTCCTGTCAGTCGTTGAAGTCGGCTAGCAGCATTTTTGTCCTTGCCAGTTGTTGCACTGTCGGATTCGGCAAGGCCCGTGTGTCTCGAAATGCACCCAAGGTGAACCTCACCTAGCGTATTCGCATGAGATACCCCAAGGTTTTGCATATACATGTCTTGTTAAATAAGCTCGGGGATCACTTCATGACAGGATTGATTCCACCTTAGGCCATGTATCCTGTTAGCACTGTGGTTCCTTCATTAGTGGTCTCCGCGAGATGGTGGTCTGACGGCTCAAGCGCGGCTCGCAGTGAAATCATTCGTTGAAAGGTGGCATTACTAGTTACAAAATCGGGACGCGCAAACAGTACTCGGGCTACACTGTCAGTCACCTCCGTCCGCCGTCAAAGGACCTGGTATGGTCAGCGCTAAGGGCTGGGTGTGTCGTGAGTATAACGGTGAACTTGAACTCGACAGCAGAGAGCCATGAGGTTTCCGCAACGCCTCTGCGATCCCGAGGAACGTCTCCGCTAAGCTGACCTGCATGATAAGCTGGTCAGACCTCGAACATGAATAAACTTGCTTGCGACAGACCGTGTCCAGTGCTTCTGCGTAGGAAGAAGGAACTGTTGCCGCACCAAGTGCTCGTGGATTATGAGGTGTGCGATTTTGGATCAACAGAGCGACTTCAGCCATCCTGCGTAGCGTTCCCGCACTTCGTCCATCAGGACGGCCAAATGAGACGGAGTGGAAGGACAATAGTGTGCTGGTACAGTATGGGGGCATATCGTGATCAGGTTTGATACTAGTGTGCACAGATGGGGCCGCGGTGAGAGCTTACCCGAGACGACCGGCCGAACGACACAACCCCTCCATGACACCATCTCCGAGTCCACATTCTCCATCTGACAGGAATATGACCACCGGTTTTCTGTGTAATAGATTATTATGGACGGGAGTGTCTTAACAGTCGGTCCACCTTACCGTTCAGGACTCCAGTATTCCTCCATCACCGAGCGTGCTGCTGTAAGAGCAGCGGTGAAATTCGTGCCCCGTGACACTTTGTACTGCAACAATCCTTCGAGGAGTTCATCTGGAGTGCTGGTGAAATCGTTCACCGAGCTGCGAGTGACTCCTTTATCGAAAAATAAGACACTGTACGCATCCCGTCGGAGCTCTCCCGTATGGGTGGTCGCGTTACGAGCCACCCAAAAGCCATAAAGGGCGGAGTAGGCGGCGCCGAGGCGGTTATTGGATTCACTTTTGATGCGATTGAGAACCACGGTTGGAGTGTTAGGCAGAGGGAGACGATCCCTCGCGCCCATAGAACTAGATCTGTTACGAGTCCAATCACCGTAAGTGGAATGATATTAAAGGAGGTTCCTCGAAAAGCTGACCTGTCAATGACGAAGATCCTGTATCACGACGTCGTCGGCAGGATGAGAGGGCGGGAGATTAATATTGAATCGATGATGATAAGTCGAAATCACGCACACATGGAACGATTGCTGCATTATGGCCGGATTCTTGCAGAAGAAATGATGGCCTTGGTGTGAAATGTACCCGTCGTTATTGATGATGCCATCCGCAACAGGTTCATGGAACATAGGCAAACGGCAGTAGGAAGGTTGCGGTGGTCCCTGTGCTGCATCATTGTGTTCCGGGCCTGGGGAGGTATCATCAGACAATACAAAGACACGGTTCAATTTTGCGATTACCCGGGCACATAGCATCACTAGGGGAAAGCATTTAGTAGAAACCGGGCTTCCGGGGACATGGATCGGGCTTACCACTTTGCAAAATCTTCTTGCTGTTGGTGGGAGTATGGATCTATTGTCAACGAGACCCATGTCAGATCTGGTAGCGTGACTACAACGGAGATACACCAGGATACCTTTGAATCCTAGTTTCATAGATGTTAGCAAGCAAGAACAGACTGGTGGCAGCACACAACGTACCCGTCCTTCGCCAATACAGATCGTGTGTTATCTTGTCTTTTGCTCTGTCAGGCTCCGGGAGCATTCGTGCGCCGACATGTTGGACTTCGGCTTGTCTGCAGCTAGCTGCGTCCTCGGAGCGACAGAATGCAAAGTGGATATGTCGTCCTTGTGACGCACAGACCTGACTACACATCATCGGCGAACCCTCGTCGTTTGCCGAGAATTTGTGATCCCCGACTTTCACAAATGTATTGCGCGATCCTTGTACTACCCATTTTGTTTCAGACATGGAACCGTGGCTTGTCTCGTGCTCTTGCTGTCGATGCCCTAGGTAGGCCGTACGTTCGTTGAGCTCACAAGATACGGAGGGTCGTAAGACGTGATACCTAATTCCAACGTGCAGAAGTAACCACAACTCTCGCACTTAGCCTCGCAGTAGTGAAAAGCCTTGTTGTGCAGATGATCGCCTGTATGCGCCGTTCGTCCTGATGGAATGACTTCGGCACAGGGAAGGCGCTTTGCCACTGGAGGGTATGGCGAGTATCAGGAACTGCGTACATTCAAGATCGCAGTTATCACACCTTGGGTATACTGGAAGAAGAGGTAAATGGCATCATCTACGTATCAGATATAGACACAGACCTTTGTGTATTGGAAAGTATCATGCCTTCCCGTGAACATGGCTTGTATCGAATGTGGCGTAGTGTCGATCTCGCATATTCCAGGTGCGCCACAAAACTCCGTGCAGTTGTGCGTCTCCCTGTAGAGTTCAATTAGTTTGTCACCGTTTGAAAGGTACGATGCGCTTACCCGCAAAGATGGACGGCGTCATGTTCCAGCCCATGAAGATGAGGTTGACTGCACAGACGCTTACAGAGCTGGCACTGGATAGGGCACAGACGATCGTTGCACTCGTGGACATCGTGGGGTTCATGGCTGAAGAGCCGAAACAATAAACCAGGCTGTCAACTCATATCTGCTTAGATAACTTGTGGATGGACTCACCACGAAACACGGCAGGTATTTTTACATGAAAAGCTCGACTCCTGGAGAGTCACGTCATGTAGTGCGCAAGGCTAAAAGGACGCCGATTAATGTCTTTTGTAACTGATTTGTGACGAGCTTCAGAACTGTTCTCGTACCTCACCACATGTATGAAGAGGTGCAGAGCACACGTGCTCATCGCCCTCGTGTCGAACGGCCTAGATGAAGACGTCTTACATCGGGCCTTAGCAGTAGAGATATACGAGAATACCTTTGTGCATTGTCCCATACATCCGGGCTTTCCGACAAGCTCACAGGGATCTCCACAGAGATGGGCGTTAACTTCGCAACTAAGTAGTAGAAGTCCTCGTTAGAACACTTCGCGCGATAAATCAAGTTGATAGTCTTACATATGCTTCCCTGCGTGCCCGGCCCTAAGTGACAGAGATAAATGCGAACCCGAGTATAACCCAGGAGGACGATACTTACGGTAACCCGCATATCTTCCTGGTTTGCGACTCCTTCATGCAGTATGCACAATCGTGAATACAGTGGTGAGAGGTTTGGCAGTCGTGAGGACCCTCATGCAGACGACTCAGTACGCAAAATAGATGGCAGTCTTGCGGGCACAATGTCTTGCAAAGTTGTATATTGGCCTTGAGTTCGAGACTGTCGAGGTCGAAGGTTCGTAGCAAATCGTCAATACTAGCTTGCCCTGGTTCAAATCGGGAGGTGTTGGATACTATCCACGTGCGGACACGTTGAATGCGCCACTCGGCAAGACTGTCGAGGTACCTGCCGAGATCCGCAATCCAGTCACCGTCAGGAACGAGCTGCCGCTCGTTGTGCCTTTCCCATCCTTCCCGTAATGCCTGAAGAGTGGTCTCTCGCGCATTGAGTGCCGATCCTGAGTCTTCCGATACGAAGAAAATAGACCCAGTATCGGGAATATCAATCGCAGTGTCGCTGTCAAGGTCCTACCCAACCACACGTGAGGATTATGAAGCGAGATATAACGCCGCGAAGAACCTTCAGAATCTCTTTGACTGGGCTAACTTCAGTAAAACCTGTTTGGAGTGCGACAGGAAGCAGCGCAGCTAGAAGTTTCGCACGATGGGAAGCGAGTGTTTCTGTATCGGGAATCGGGGTTAGTTATTTCGCATCAAGACGGATTCCTCTCAGCTTACGGGACATTGCTCCCCAGTCATTCGCCTGGTAGACAGCACCGTGCATTTGAGTAAGCACCAGTGGCATATAGGTCGAGATGCGTAACGTACCTTGAGCTTCGCCATGAGAGTCTTCATAGTTAGAGAGAATTCCCCCGCGGTCTTGTACACGGTAGTCTGACGATCGAGGAGGCGTTTCAAGGCTGGAAAGAGCGTGTAGAACTCGCGTGACTCGATGACGGGCCAAGGTATGATGTTCAATTGGCCCCGATGAAGGCGCGTGATGAAATTTTGGCCTTGCTCCGCACGAACAATTGTGCTGAATTTCTGCGAGAATCTTCACAGTAGATCAACGGCCGTTAGACGCAGGAGACACGATACATATGCTTACTCCTCCTTGACTTCCTTGTGGTCGGCATCCACAACATCCTAAACCATTGGGATCTTATTCGGTATTTATACAGGAGGAATCGAAGATATATACCTTAATGATTATGACAAGACGAGATTGGAACAGGGACGGGCTTGTAGCCGGGTCTAGGACGGATGAGCTGGACTGGAAAGACTGAAACAAGCCTTTGATATCGCGACTGAGGGCAAAGTTGTTTCGGAAAAGCACCTAGCCATGATCATCAGTGCACCGATCGCGCGCGAGCACGATGAGATAGCTACCAAGTTCGAAAGGGCGGTGTTGAATAGGACGAGCAACATGTCTTCCTGGGCGGAACGCTCGATGCTGTGCACCCCTGTGGAATGGCTGATTGAACAATTATCTTTAGTGAGAGCAGGCTACATATCAAACCTTCGAAATCCAAGGATACAATAACCTCGTCATCAGTGGGAGTGACGGACATCCAGACGCCCTCAGTTGTCCTCATGGCGCTCCCCGCGAAGGACGTGTCCACAAGGTGATTGAGGGTGAAACTCTTGCCCACAGACTGCTCGCCCATAGACGAGACGACTTTGACCGGCTGATAACGCACAGCCGTAGTCAGTGTCACCGACTTGAAACAAGAACGAATACAAATGACGCACCTTCGCTGCCAGATATGACTGGAATACGGACTCGTACCACCCGAACGACAGTTTATCCACAATCTGATTGACATCAGCTCCAAGCAGTGATCTTTCGAGGTCTGCCGACGAGACCCCGTTTCTGAGAGGCATGAATCTGTTATCGCGACAAATGGCAATGTGGATGGGAATTAGGCAAAACAGGTCTACGAGCCACTCCCCTGCCTTGAAGGACGTGACAGATTGCCATCCTAGCACCTCCCGGTCGAGAACAGATTGGAAGTTTGTTCCTTGAACGTTTATGTTGCGTAGTTCGTCACCCACAGGCTTCCGAGTTATTTGCTCAAATGTCTGGATCATCCGTGAGAAGTATGGTTTGAAAGCCTCCTGGTCCCGGTCTGTCACGAATACAAGGCACTTTTCGCGACGGTGGCTGCATGATGTAATAGTTCGGCGGCCTACGGCGGGAAGAACAGGATAGCGGGTCCAAACATCGGTATGACAATCCATGAGGCAATTGTGCACCGTCTTGGGATGCGCCGTACTGTAGTGTCCCCAAGACGTGGAGTCTTTCTGCACGAAATTGAAACCAGTAACCTTCTGAGAAACGTCCAAGGCGATGGATGCGCAGGAATGGTGGTTTGGCTGGAGGGCGATGATGTGTATGATTGATTTATCGACGAAGGAGGTAGCAATGGCGTGCTCTAACGCAAAGCTCGGCATATCGATGCTGTGGCCCTGGTTAGAACCAAACGTGCTCCAATGGTAGGCCGTGAGCATCGGCTGAGCACCATCCGTATGAAGGGCCAAAAAACAAGAGCCGTCTGGAGTTGCGAATATCGTTGTTGGTACGTTGTGTAGCTGCAAACTTGCAGGCCTATTCTTGGTATCAGTATCCACAGTGCGTTGCGTAGATAGATAGTTCAAATGTACCTAAATTGTCGCGTTGTCATCGAGAAGATCCTTGCCAGACCGGACGAATCGACAAGAAGGACATCTTCTGTCCCTGGGATAAAGCACATGTGGCGTGGCGGAACGTCGCGGACCATCCAAGCATGTAAGGGAATGGTAGTTCCAAGTGACCGTGGATTTTCAAACATCTCATCATATGCGTACATATGGAGCTCCATCTGCAAGAGGAGATTCAATGTCAGGACTGAGGCTGAGGAGCAAGGTGATAAATGATATGCAATATATGTACCTCGGAAACAGAACAAATAGCAAGTAGTCGCATAGTTTCATCATATGCGAACATGCATACATGTCCAACTTTTTCGATGAGGACCTCCTTGCAACGGCGGCGAGAAATCGCGAAGTGCATAGCTCCGAGGGGCTCGAGATATATCCGTATACGTAGACTGTCTTGAATAACTACCAAGAGCCTTTCGTGGTCAAGGAGCTGTGCATATCTGTATCATCGTGTTACGGTTGGCATATACTAATCGAAAAAAGGGTTGGAAGCAGTACCGGATTGATTCATCCTTCCGGGTGGGGAATGAGTGAGAATGGTGTGTATTGATAGAAGGGGTCGGTATGAATTTTTGATCGCGTCGGATGTTTTCGATGTGGTCTGAAGGGAGTTCGAGAAGATGGACGGTGTTCACGATCTCAGGCTCCTTTAGATCAAATTGGACACCAACTACGTCAAAAGCTGTGATAATAGATGAGTGATACTCTGAAGAAGAAAAGTGCATGCTCACAGCTCGCTTGCATATCTTTCTTGTGAAGGCCGGTAGATTGACTTTGAATCACACTCTGAATGTGCACCCGTCTTCCGAAACCATGAGCGAATGAGGGGATGATAGTAAGATGTCTTTACCTCCCGCAGTCGGTGTTCGCAGTGTTATTGATCCTGCCAAAGAAATCCTGCCGAAGAGTATTCAGGGCGTGGTCTTTGTCGCTTTTTTGCCGTCTTTGCAACTGGCGACTATATTCCCCCTCCTGTGCATTCCGGAAAACCGAAGAGAACGTAGGGAGCCGACTTGCGACCGCTCCTGAGAATATATCGTGGACAAAATCCAAAATAGCCTTCGCAGCCTCGAGTAATTCGTCTTCGACGTCGTTCAGACTACTTAAAAAGTCTTTGTCATGAACAGAACTACTGAGCTGTTTCGCTTCGTTTGCGAGAGCCTGAGGGTTGTGCATGGAACTATTCGAGAAACCTAACGCGGTCGCGAACATTTCACGGTATGACCGTTTGGACTGTGTCCCCAAAAGGAAGCCAACTTCACGGAGATCTGCTTTGAGAATTGTGTCCCCCAGGTCAGCGCGTTGCTGTGAGCTCCATTTCTTGTTCTTCCGGAGGAGATGTTGCACCAGGATAAAGTGCCGTTTGTGGAGGATGTATCTCTGATCGCTAAGCTGGCGCTTGAAGTGGTCGGTGCATTGCTTGAGCTCAGCCTGAATCTCTGTGCGCCTTTTGAAGATACTCTCGACGGCTACAGCAAAGTAAGAAAACAAGATGCGGATACCGAAAGCGAGGGCGTACACATCATACTATGGTTTGATGGTACTTCACTCTCCTGGAAGCGCGACGACAGTGCACTGGACAACGGAGGGTTAATGACGATCCCTTAGCAAGGGAGCACAACTTACGGATACATAGCCACAACCTCGTTAACAAGAATCGCACGGATACTAATGTCCTGTTGCTGTTGGAAAGCTTGACTTGACAGGTCCTCGTGAAGTCTTTGCGTCTCTTCTTGTTCGCGAATTTGAAATGTCCGCTCGATCGTCTGCTTCTCAGCAATGTAGGCACTGCATTCTTGAGGGAATTGCACCTGAAGACCATGGGCCAGCAGGATATCGATGGAGTCATTATTGAGGCTCTTCGAGAGTGTCAGTCTATCTGCTTTACTTCGAGACATTGAAAACAACGATGAGCTCAATCCAGTGGGAACAAAAAAAGCACACACATATATTGACTGAGTAGAAGGGGGTTTACTGGACTTTGAAGACGCTCCTTGTTCGTCGTTGCTTGTTGTAGCTGTGCGGTAAGGATGCCTTGCATAGTATCACCGCGAAGTAGCCTAGGGTATCCGGGGAAGTCGTCCAATCCATTGATGTACGTTGATGATATCTATATGGATATATAAGAGCGTAGACTTGGAAACGTAGCAGTATACGCACACTGATGCCAGCGCGAACGCGCACACTTTCCTCCTGCTCATCAATCTCCGCCACTTCGAACGTATATAGGCGTTCAGGCTCCAAAGCGTCCGCGTTCGAGGGGCAAGTCAGATCCAGTGGTTCTTCGGTGCAACCACTTTTCCACACTAGCGAGGCTGCGTGCTCCGAGGATACAAAGGCAAAAGTCTGATCAGCTATCTTGGTGAGATAACTAGGCGAATATATATGAGACAACGGCAGTGCGGATAGTCAGCTCTTGAGCTCAATCCCTTACCGTATAAAGGTAGCCCTGGTTCTCTGAATGGATGACATAGCAGAATCGTCCCAGGTGGTGTCCTCCGGCCAGTATATCACGTATATTTTTTCTTCGGCACCCAGCGTTGCCGTTCGCACGACATATATCCCTGAACGCAAGGGAGGCTCAAGAGAGTTTGCTGGGGGAGATAGAAGCTTAGACGCCCTGCAACCATACATGTCAAATAAGCTCGTGAATTCAAAAGAATATACATACACCTCGTCGTCAATCGCGCCTATCGAGATTAGGAATCGAACGATCACCTCTTTGCTGCCATAGACGCCGATGGGCTTCATCACGTATTGATCGAGGATTTTGAAGTTGATCTTCGTCAGGGAAGAGTACGCGCCGGGGTGAAGAGCGTTGATAAACTCCTTCACTGAGTCCTGGTCGATGACGATCTTGTCCACTAAGGTCCGAGCAAGGGTTAACCATGCGCGTAGAAAGACAAACTCGGCGCATAACACTTACCGAGGCCTCCGCTTCCTTTTTCGTTAACTAGATCCAGGATGCGATACATGCCCTCGACCCTCTGACAAAAATCGGCGGCGGCAGGCGGTGGAAATGCGTCCGTGATCATCTCTTCCAAGTCTTTGAATACAGACCGTTGTGAACACCAGGTGAAAAGTTGAAACGGGACACGTACCATCTTCTACCGTGTCTTCCACTATTTCATCCCGCGACGGGGGCAACGAATGGAACTCTTCGTCGCTTTGCGTCTCCTCGTCACTATCACTGGTATCTGCTGATATAATGATGTCGACGCAATGAGTATGATAAGGACTCGGATGCGTATGCTACGTACTCTTGGTCTGATCCTCACGTTCGCTCGTCGTGCGCGAATCTAAGATGCTACGATGTATAACGCGATTCAGCGCTCATGTGGTGCGGGACCTACCAGCCCACGTCCCTGCACCAGGGTTGTCTTCGGCTTCGTCATAATCATCCAGGGAGAGGGGGTTGATAAAGTTATTGTTATTTTGTGACATGAGTGGGGGGGGGGTGTAGGAGAGGGAAAGGATACGGGATCGATCGCTCTCTCGTGGCGGACAGAAAGTCTACGCCACCTCAGAAGCTCGGCCTCGCGTGGCCTGTCGTAGGAACTTTAACTGCGGAAAGAGCGCTTCGAAGAACGTCAGACGCCTGAAGTCTCTCAAGGAATAAGGACGCACCAGCACAACGTTCTGAAAGACCCGGAACTTATAACATGACTACATCTCCTTCGTCAGGGATCTTTCGCCTTTCTTCATTGTATCAACGCGGACTCAGCCCTGCGGAGACGATCAATATGAGTACCTACATCTATCGAGTTTTGAAGAGAAGGATGTCGCCGTCCTGATATAGTATGCGATAACCTTTGCCCAGGCGACACGGTGCAGCCCAGAGGATAGAAGGTCGTCATTTGGGGGTTTGCGCCCTAAGATACCGGCCCAACCTGACGGTCAGGTGGTCAAGGGATCAGAGAACGCAGACACGAGGTGCACAACGCAAGCCTACCCTACGGTTGACGGTGCGTCGAAGACTGTCGGAAGGCGCTCGACTCGCATCGCACCGTCGAGTGAAATAATTTCACGGACGTTACCGGACAATAATACAACTTTTGATTTCTGCGTTGGGCTTTTTCGCGTGATCCCACACGTTCACACTCGTTCACACTCGTTCACGCGCGATCATCCGCGTCCATGCGGGATCGCGTAGGTTCCTCCAACTCGGGTTTCTATCTGCAGACTGCTCTGGGTGAGGGACGGGTGTCTACACAGTCTTCCTTCTCAGATGGGCCGGACAAAACCAACTGGACAAAATGCGGGGGCTTTTTTTGGTCGCCAGGATGAGGTTCTCCCTCCACGTCTTCTTGGTGCCTTCGCGGCGGTTGTCTCAAGTTCTCGACGGTGCATGAATGCCCATGAATAGGCACAGTGTATGCGTAGGACCCGAAATGCCTCGGGAGGGACCGGCGCCTCGTTCAAGTTTTCGGGGGTGCTGCCCTATCTCATCCGCGCTCTCTCCCACTGCCATTCCGTTTGCTGCTCTCCATCCCATGGCGACGCCTGTTGACAACATCTTCGCTGCTTACGGAGCCCTCCGTGGACGGGTGAGCACCGCCGTGCAGACCCAAGTGGGAGACGCTGCTCGCTTGGGCCCGGTGCGCTCTGACGTTTTGCGACTAGGGTCAGCCATCGACCAGGTAAGACCGCGCTCGTTTCACCGTTTCCTTTTCACTCATGTTCATGAAATTAGCACTCTGCGTCGTTCGAAGCCGAAGATCTCGCCTGGATCAGGGAGAACCTGGCAGCAATGCTGGACGACATCGATCAGGCGGCGGTCGACTCTGCAGATCCTCCCGACACCGTCCCCTCTGTCATCCGACGGGTCCAGACCGGGCGTCCTGGCCGTCCGCGGGTTGAAATAGACCCAAATTTCCTCTCATTCGGGCTCGACGTCAGTACCGGGACACGCGTAGCCGACCTGCTCAACATAAATCCTCGCACCGTTCGTCGTCGCGCGCTGGAGGCGGGGCTCGTTCTTCCTGGGGCTCCGGTGCGTCTGGAAGTGACAGATGCCGACGGGCGCACCGCGGTACAGCATACATCGTCATCCGCCCCGGTGTCCACATTGTCCGACGAGGAACTCGATGCGCTGATCGCGTCTGCCCTGGAGACCTTTCCAAGCATGGGTCGCACGATGCTCGACGGACACCTGCGCGCACAGGGCCATCGTGTTCCGCGCGACCGCGTCCAAGCTTCTTACCTTAGGGTGCACGGCGCTCCTGGCACGTTCTCGGGTCGGCGGATCGAACGACGTAGCTACAAGGTCGCCGGTCCAAATTCTTTGGCCCATCACGATGGCCAGCACGGTGCGTTCAGTCGTCTCCACAACCCCATCCTCGCTCATGACATTCTACAGGCCTCATCCGCTTCAAGATTGTCATCCATTGCTTCATCGACGGATACTCGCGCTTTGTGACAGGGATTCGGGCGAGCAATAACAACCGAGCGGAGACCGTGGTAGATCTCTTTATGGAGGTCGTCGAGACCCATGGTGTTCCTAGCCGCGTCCGCGGCGACCATGGCACGGAAAATGTGGGTGTCGCATTATGGATGGAGCAGCAACGTGGTGTAGGGCGCGGCTCATACATATGGGGGCGGCAAGTGCAGACTCTTTTGTAATTAAATACAATCCTTATCCGTATGTGTAGGAGTGTCCACAACACGCGAATCGAACGTCTTTGGTATGACATCACGAAGGATTTCGGGCGCAAGTGGAAGACGTTCTTCCTCACTCTCGAGTTACATCATGGACTCAACCCATCTCAGCCGGCGCACATATGGCTTCTACATTTTCTCTTCCTGCCCTCCATCAACCAGGATGCGCACGAGTGGGCAGAAGTTTGGAACGCCCATACAATGGAGCTCCCTGACCAGGCCCGGAAGAGCCCGCGAGAACTTTTTTTGTTCGGGATGGTGCGTGAGGGCGCGCGGGGGGTTAACCATTTGGTGGACCCAGTTGACGAAGATATTGAAGCGGGGCTCGATGAGTATGGCGTTGACTGGGAAGTCATGGAGGACGATGCCGTGATGGGCCACCTGCTCGAGCACAATCCGCAGGAGCACATCGCCCCTAATCCCTTCTCACCTAACCCAACCCCCGATCGTCTATCTCACGTCCCTTGTGATGCTCCAGAGGCACCGCTCAATGTGGAACAAATCGCAGCGTTGACGAACTACCTGAATGAACGAGTGGATCTCAGCTCTGGCAACATGCACGTCCGTCGGTCAATCTGGGAGGAGGCGCTGTGGTTTTGCGAGCAGCTTTTTCAGGGTGTTGATATTTAGTTTCCGTTGTTGATCTACAGTATCATTGTTTGTAGCTATCGACTCGTGTAGCAATCACTAAGTTTTGGGTAACTGGAACAATGACGACGAGCAACCTGGTGCGGGACATCACGTGCATTGATAACGGTGTTCTGAGTTTGCTCCTTCTTGTGCCCCCCCCCCCCCCCCCCCCCCCCGCCGTGGACTAAAATGCCAACGCAGAACACCCGGAGAGTGCGTGGCTCCACGCTCTCAGCGTCGAGGATTCTGTCTCGAGCAGAGCGCGCAGCCAACCGCAGCCGAGTTCGCGACGCACCCTCTGAAAGGCGTTCTCAGCGTGGTCGGGGTCGCGCCAGGGGCCGCCAGTCGACAAGCTCTTCCAGAAGTACGGCTCGAAGGAGTATATCCAACAGGTCTCCCCCATCTTCGCCTTTGACTAGTGGTGTGTTCTTGTTTGATTGTCTGGTGTAGGCGGCTTGCTTGGAGGGTGCTGACTGCACTCTAGTGGCTTCCTCTGCAGACGAGCATGAAAATTTGCTCCCAACGTCCCTGCCTCTCCTATCAGGTATCTCAGATTCCAGTCTCATCCGCGCTCACCTTAACTGACATTCTGGTGGGGTGACAGTGACCACACTGGGGGACGCAACAGTAGAAGACCCGACACCTCTCTTCCTCCCCAGCCCCACGACCCCTGAGGTGATAGACCACTCCCTTCCGGTGCTCGACAGTGCCACCTCTGAAGGAGGAAGCCCCGAGGAGCAACCGTTGGAAGTCATCTCCGAGCCGTTCGTCATGCCTACATGGGCAGCGGAACTCTACACCCACATAGTATGCCACCCTTTGTATCCTACCCGGACTCATTATCAACGTGTTTTCCGCATTCAAGGTTCCAATAACCCGGGCTGTAATGTCACCTCCGCCGCCCTCTTCTCCTGTTCCATCGGCGAGTCCATCGGCAGCTCCTGCATCGAACAGCATGCCTCTGGATCCGAGTCATCATACTGCCTTCCAGTCCCCGTGCGTGTTCTTGCTTATAATTGGCCGGAATACCTCACTTACTGGTACCCTCTATAATACAGCTCCGATCAGGAACACCTTGCCACGGGAGCTGAAGAGCACGGACGAGGTCTGGCGTCCGCGCAGGCTCATCCACCTATCCTAGTACATGACCTCAACGTACCTCCAGGTGGACCAACCAGTGAGACGTTTATCCAGGTCTTGCTCAGTGTCGCTGGGTCAAATGATGTGGAGGCCCCCGCCACAGTTTCCTCCTCTAGTGTTCCTCCCTCGGACTTGGAAACGCAGTCGTCTCAGTCAGCTTCAGAGGTCAACCTCACCGAAGAACCGGTTTCTTCTCACACCGAGCTCCATCGCTACCTTAGTCAAGCTCTCCCAGTCTCCAGCGCACTCCTCATGGATATACGCCGGGCATTGGACGACAAGTTTCACTGGCCACTCGAGCCCAAAGTACAAGCAGTTAAGCACGGCCAAGCGTGGACAGATCTCGTCCAATGCATCCACATCAACATGATATTGAAGCACCTTGGCTTGATATACTCCCGACACTCTGTCCAACAAATCCCCGGTTCGGTCACCGAAGTTCGTGTGGAAGACGTCATCGATTGGGCGACGGGCCAGTCTGCTTCGTTCGCAAATAAACGCACTCGGGTGAGTTTGACAACCATCATTCCTTTCCTTGTAGTGTTAACCTTGCTTTCGGAAGTGTAAACGGTGGTTATCGCTCGTGGATCTGGTGCGTCGCGAGCAGCGGGTTCTTCGGGACCACTCTATGAGCACAAAAATGGCTTCTATCACAGCGCTCGTGGACCATGCATCAGGCCCGAACGTGAGAGATGGTGCACTGGATCCTGTTCTTGCTGTCAAGAGTGCCCCGCTATCGCGCTGGGTAGGAGAGCTTGCCGTCTATTTGAATGTCAACCTTCGAGACTTGAGTAGTACTTATGACTTGTAGCAGTGTAGCCACTTGACGGATACGTACATCCTTCCATTCACTTGCTGAGCTCACCTCACCGGCCCTTTTCTTTTCTCTTGAATATCTTTGTCTGTGCACTTTACACTCCTTTATTACTTTCTCGTTACCATCATCCTCTACTTAATTCCTATCGCACTCCTATTCTTCACCCTTGGTCGTTCTTCCGTCTGCAACGACTGAGGGGAGTATATCTTGAATATTATCTACGGGTACATATTATTTGCTTACTTACTACGGTGCTTGATAGATCACCTTTCCGCGTCCCAACATCTAGCTTCCAATCCAGTTGTTCTTCCGTCTGCAAAACCAGATAACGCATTCAGTTTGGCGCAGCCATGCGTACGTGTTCGCCTTTAATTGCACTGGCGAGTGCGCTTGTCAGGAGCGCAACTGTCTGCGTCATGTCGTGCGGTGCATAGGCGGACCCAGGCAGACGCATGCAAGGAGCGGGGGTGGAACGCATGGGAGGACTGCTGGAAGGAAAGCTTGTTGACGGAGGCGGCGGATGCGTGTTCTGAGAGGGCGTTGCGCTAGGCATGGCATATGGATCCGAGAGTGATGGAGCAGAGGCGCTTGCAGTCAATGGACACCACGACAATAAAGTGTATTGATCACGAAGCTGCTGGGACATCGTACAGTTCAAAACAAGCGGGCGACAGGCAGAATGAGTAGGCATGGGTATATGACCTGGGGGATGGGTCGGGTTCGAAGGATATCGGTGGGAGTGACAAGGGCAGAAGTGTCGGCGGTGGGAGACGGCGGGAGTGATGAGGACGAGGATCAGCGGTGAAACCCAGCGTCCTAGGGAGAAATTAAACACACCAAGTCATTGGAGCACCCCTGCCACAATGCTCAGTGTTGGCTGGGTATCTGAGAGTCGGCTGTAGGTGCGGGACGGCGCTTCAAGGTCGTCGGGGTACGGGGCATGTTCGAACGAGCTGCAACTATGCCGCTCCGCTTTCTACGCCCAAAGTAAGCTTACGACTGAGAGGCATCCCCGTATATCAATGAGTACTCACTTTGAGCTGAGCGGGCGAATCTCACGTCGCCGCCTGTCCTCCTGCTCCTGCCTCTGCGCCTTGCTAACCTTCCTCCGCCCGCCACCCTTGATGAACCGGTAGTCCGCCTGAACACGACGAATCCGGTCTACATTTCTAATAAGACAATTGTAAGTGGCATCTGGAGAGTAAAGAAGGGGGGCGCACCGATAGTAGTAGGCTTGAGAGGGCGTGATTACACCGAGAGCCTCATCTCTAGCAATTGCCTCCGAGTCCGATTCATCCTCCGAGCTGGAGGAGAATGGGATTAGCTCCCCATCTGAGTCACCTCCAGTGGAGCCCATAAGGTTGAATGGGGAGAGTATGACTTCGTGCTGAGATAGATATGAGAGTGACGGCCAGCGAACGATAGGGATGAGGCGGCGACAACAGGTACTAGTAGGAGCCAAGAACATCTCCACGACGTGGCGCGACTTAACGCTTTTGTGCTGCACCTGCGAGCGCACCGAATTCTTCACATTAATTGTCGTCCATCTGTCCCCTGCGCCCGTTTGCCTCGATAGTTGCACCAGAATTTGCGAAAAATCTGCCCCTTTCCACCACACTAAGTCTCATGTGCTCACTTTACAGCACCTTGCATTAGCAGCCTGCAGCGCGGAACACTCAGTATTCTATTGTGACTCCAATTTGCGAGCAAGTCTATACAATGACAATACAGGAGTAACGTGGGTGGACTGTCTGGATGAAGTATATATATCAGCCGCTTGATGTAGAGCATTGCTAGCTCATTACGTTCGATTCTATATGTAGTTCACTACGCTTTCTGTTATAACATGTGCTTATATTCGTACTACCAAATACAAAATAAGGAGGGGATGAGGAAGTAAGGTTACTGCTGCTGATGAAGCTGGAACGACATCGAGCGCGTTGGGACGAGCGGTTGCTGGACACAGCCGCGAGGGAACCGTAGGTTCTAATATCGCGGTGGGGGCAAGAATCCGGTCTGGAGGTGCTGTCCGAGTGGAGACGTAGAGGGGTCGACGCCTATACCGACGCGGTCTCCCACTGGCAGTGGCGAGGAGACCACGAGAGAACCGGGTTGATGTCGAGGAGAGAGTCGTGGTCGAGATGTGCGACTCACCGGTGGCACAGCTTGCGCGCGAGGGACAAAATCCCCATCTTCAACCAGAGGATGTGCTTCTCGGTACAGCGTGAAAAAAGCATTGGACCCAGATCGTAATACTCAGACACCATGTGATAGAAAGCCATAGTAGTAAGTATACTAATAGACAGTTTCTGGCTTTCTACCCCTGCTTACGATGTTTCGCTTGCTCCCCAGTTTCTGCTATCTTCCGCTTTTCGACTATGCAAGATGTAAATTGATTTAGTGCTGCAGACAAAAACAAAAATGTAAACAGACCTAAGGCTTTCACCGTGGAGCGCGTCACACGGCCTCCACTAGCTCTGAGGGCATCTAAGTCATCAATGCGGACGGGTAGTATCGTGGCATTGGCAAGCTCTACAGTAGCCTTGCGGATGGTGACGTGTTTGGCGTTGATGCGAGCGCGCGCTGTCGCGATACTCTTGGTGGTCGGTGCCTTGCGAGGGCGTCCAGGGAGACCTGTTCTTTCCTATTCAATATATTGATGGCGTCAGTGTGCAGTGCGATTAAAATGCGAGAGAGCACATACCTTGGGTGGACGTCCAAGGCGGTGGGTAAGTACATTATCATCATCCTTGAGATTGATTTTGTTCGCCTTGGGCTCATGAAACTCTGCACCTCCAATGGTGGTTGCGTATCCTCCTTGTTTCAGGTCTTTTGCGACGGTCTGTAAGGATAGTAAATAAGCGAGAGACATGGGAATAAGGGAGAGGGAACGAATCGTTACTCGCTCTCGTTCGGTCCATTCCTTGGGACATTTAGCTCGGATGATGGTATACGCATCTTTGATGCCCTTCACTCGGAAAACAGCAGATTGCTTGAAGGCCTTGTTGCAGAACATGGACGCTTTAGGATGGTATTTCTCACCTACAAAAAGGTCAGAAGGGAACGCACGCTTCGAACGCGGAGGGAGAACGTGCCAATGGTATGTTCAGGGTCAAGAAGGCCTCGAGAGATGTACTTGTCATATAAAGCGGGAGGGATGTTGGCGATCCGTGATTTCCGGAATACCAAGATATACATCGAGTAGTATGAGCGATTGGCCCATTCATTGAATGATAGTGGATTGGCAGTGTTGGCTGAGGCGGCGCAATACCTGAGGAACGCCTCAGAATTCCACTGCTCCATAAAAGGCACAATGGCGTCCAACAGGTCGCCGAAAAGCTCGTCGTCGGCACAGAGATCATAGACGGGCATCCCTGGCCACACCGCAATTAAATGGCAGAAGTCGTTGGCCAGATGTCGCCCAAAGCCATTAAAAGCGAAACGATCATTACTCATGACATCGACGATGGCGCCATCTCCGCTAGAGGATCCCGGGTCGTTGAGAACTGATGCACGCCATTCGTGCAGGAGCTTTAGGCAGGCTTCGCGTTCCGTAATCCAGTCTGGCCCGCTCTCGTACTGGGCCCAGAGAGCCTCCCATCCCTGAAACAAAGGCATCAGATATATGATGAAGGACACAAACAATTTGCGACACACCGGACATCCCACCTCGAAATCCTGCAGCGTCCACATGTCTGACGCGCTCATGACGTGAAAACGGACGAGGCGTGAAAAGTCGCACAGGGTCCAGACGCAATCCTCGCAGACGAACGCAAGGAAAATTGCGATCTCACGTTTGTCCTTCGGTTGCGTGCCAGGTTCGATGAAAATGTCTGGGACGACGAAGCGGCGCAGTTTCTCGGCCTTTTCTGCATCCTGATTTGGCCCTGCGGTATCCAAGGAGCATATAAGATGAAAGGCTTCGTGGGACATCTTCAGAATATGTGCCTCGAGCCCAAAGCTGATCGTGACGGCATGCTAGATTGAGAACGCTATCAGTACCATGGGACGTTCGACGCGATGACCGGTGTGACACTTACATGACCGGCTCCGATACACATTTGTTTTCCTCGTGCTTGACAGAAGACGGGGCCTGGTTTGAGGGGCTTGACTAAGTACTCATAGGGCTCGCCGAGGGCGCGGGATGCGTCATAGGGGTCGGGGACGAAGTCAAGGGGAATGGGCTCTAGGTCGTCGGAATAATCGCCACGGTCGACGGTGCACGATGTGTAGGATTTAGTATCGGTTCCCATCGCGAAAACGCGAGGGATAATGACGAGATGTCCTGGATAATGAGAGGTGTCTTGTTCAGATGGGGTCAGACTGGACCAGATAATGGACGCACCTTGGGGCCATTTGCCTGTAGAAGAGAGCTTTGCACGCACCCATCGGTCAAACCGTTCCTTCCATATATACACCTCTGGCTGTTCCGGCATCGCACTGGGTCGCTGGCAGAGAACGGGGGTGCTTGGTGCGAGTCGGACGTGTCGAGTTGTCGACGCGTCGACGCGAAGTGAACGAACGGTCACGTGTATCCAGGCTTACCTACCTGAAGAGGCTGTTCCGGACGATTTTCTCGGACGGTCCCGGATTTTATTTTTTTGTAGTAATCTATAGCACTGTATGTAGCTAAATATGCAACAATACCGAAATTGGACGGGTTTAATCGACCTTCGGAATTCAAACAAGTCGGGCGCTTAAACTGGCTCGCAGCAATGCGCCACGCACCTGACTGCAGAAGTCCCCCTTGCCTCCACCTCGCCTCCACCTTCGCTCACCTTTCTCGCACCCATCCATCACTCTCGCGCAACCTCCTTCGGATCGACGCCCTCAATACTCGTATGGTTGGAGCCGCCGGGCTTGGACAGCCGGACAGGCTTATGGTTCTGGGCACATAGGTGAGTCTCCCGCCTTTGGCAGATCAAGCGATTGCTTACCGTGTGGGTACGCACGTCCCTCGTCCGTCACCCTCCTCATAACACTTCAGTGGCGTTCGGCTGCATTCTGGCCTTCATGAAGTACCGGAGACGACACACGCCTGTGCCGCCTGAAGAGTCCCTTCCTCGTTCACCGCTTCTACCCCGCCTCCTCATCAAACCTTTCGTCAAACTGTTGACCCTCCTGCACAAGATCTCACCTTGCGCTCCACGCGACGGATGTCGTACACCCGTGCGTCGCACGCCGTGACGACGCCCGTCGCGTTCGATGGAAGGAGTTTGGTCTCCCTCCCTTCCCCTCGTCCTGTCCTCCACGGACACTACCCTCCTTCCTCCATGTACCCGTCACCCCTATCAAGCACGCTGCCGCCTTGTGCTCCCACGCAGCGAATTCGTGCGCCGCACGTTACGACGACGACCTTGGCAGCACCAAGCGTTGAGATCTGCCTTCAGCGCCACCCTCAACGCCACGCCACCGTCGTCTCCTGCCCCGTCCGCGTACTTGCGCGTGGACACCCGTTTCCTCCCAGCTCGCCGCCCTCACCCTCAACCCATCCCTCGCGCGGTGCGCACTCTCTCTTCGCCCCCATCACATGAGCAATCCCGAATCAGCGCCAATGCGTTCCCGGCGGCGGTAACTGCGAACACAACCGACGAACATAGCGAGTAAGTAGCACTCCCCTCTCGCACCCGCACCCGCACCCGCACCCGCACCCGCACCCGCACACCCTCACCGCTCCCTCAGCCTTGGCAACCCTTGCCTCTCACTCCGTGGACTGCACGCGTGCGCGACGGCCCTGGCCACCCTTCTTTGCCCGCCCATCCCAGACTCTCACGAGTCGACGCAAACGCGAAGCCTCCGACTCCGCGCTCAATGCCATCGACATCTTCCCATCGACGGGTGGGGCTGTAGGCGGACCTTGACGCGGAGGATGGCGATGGCTTTGGAGGCGCGCCAGAGGACGGTTTGGAGCGCAAGGAAGGTGGGAGGACATAACATGGAAAGCGGGAGGCTTGGTGGACAAGCATATGAGTTAGGTGGGTTGGGAAGGACGCGTTTGGTGTGGCGGGAGGGGGAGGGACGAGATGGACCGACTGGGGATTGATGACAGGTTGAGTTGTATATAGGGTACTAGGCTTAACGGTCGAACGGCTTCTAAGTAGAAATCAATCCATGCATTGCGGTAATAACCATGGTCCAACAACTACACGACGTGTCTGTCCCCGCCGCAAATACACCGTAAAGTAAGTAGTCTGTAGTTACTACAAGATGAGCTGGATCGACATCTACTTCATCTGGCCCACCCCACCGCATCAGAATAACTCGTAGGAATCATTTTCAATATACTTCAACAGCAGCATGCTATGCATCCAGAGCTCGAAGATGAGAGGAGCAGTTCCTTCATCCCGCATGACTGGGATATCCTGTCTCATGACGTTACGCAACGCGTCGTCGACGATCACGTCGAACGTCATGAAGCACTGGTGATATCTGATAGCTTGCGGCTGTCAATAGCAAGTGTGAGCGACGATACAAGACCTGTCAAAGCGGCAGCTACGTACCTGTGAGTCTACAGGGAAATTCTTGGAGCGGTCGGCCATGCGGCGATGGTCAAACATGATCTGTCCATGGGGTTTAGACAAGATCGCAAACATCATCGACGGAATGCTCACCTGGATCTCCCAGTTGCCCATCGGTAGCATGGCGACACCACGGACGGCGCCCATGAACAAACGAGCCCGCAAGGAAGGAGAGGTAGCCTCTCCGTTCATAAACGCCCGGTCACCCACCAAGGACCTTGCATGGTCATCGCTCGGGTGACCGACTCCAGTGAGATAGTACCGAAGAAGCTCTTGGAATTGAGCCTCCATCAAGGCGTCTTCGGTACGCGTATTGACTTGCTGAACACGGCTCGTACGATCTGTCTTGAACGGACGGCCTATGATGCAATCTGGCCCAACGATGCGACAAGTGGTGACGACTTGTAACAGCTCCTTGAACGATTTCCGACCGCACATCTGTAATGGTATATGAGTAGCGCAAACAAGGACGCGGGGAAGAATGGGACATACGTCAATAACCCCACCACCTGGCAGTCCAAAAGATTGATTGAAGCCGGTGGCAAACGCGACAAAATCGGGGTGGCTGGCTGGATCAACGCGCCCGAATATGATACGGGAAAAGATGGCGCGTTCAAGGACCAGGAGACGTTCGGGGGTGACGCCCGCGTTGAGCTCGTCGATCTGTGAGACATTAGTGAGAAACTGGAGATGTGAAAGGGTAGAGATAAAGCCACGTACGTCAACACCGTCCACCTCAAGAAGGTAGCACGCCAAGGTCGATTGTAACTCGATTCGCGCGCGGGTTGCCTTCCACTGCTCCCACGTCTGAACAACCTTGTCGTAGGAGGGATCAAGTGCACCGATATGCTGCCGATCGCACGAGAACGCCAAGTGACCATCGCCGGCCAGTTGTATGAGAAACGGGGATAAACCTTCGGGCAAGGACTTTAAACAATAAAGGTGGGCGAGAGCGAGGTAGCCCGCGGTCTGGAAGACCAAGCGCCTGTCGTCGTTGGGCTCGGTGGAGATGTCGAACTTGATAGATCGGTACTGGCCCCTGGTCTCCCAGAACGCCAACTCCCCGGATATCATCTCGAAGGCTTTTGAGATGATCAGAGCCTCGGGCCCCCTCTGCACCCCGCGTCCTCTGGTAGGAAGATCAGCTGCAGTATGAAGAAGAAGAGAGATTGACTCACGCGGTAACATTTCTTCGACCACCCAGTAGCGCCGAGAGGGGAACGAGAGGATGTTCAAGGGTGGGTGATGCACGAAACGCTGCGGAAAGTGCAGCATTGTACCGAAGTTTTCCCTCCACGCCCCGTCCCTGCAACGAGTACTGCACAGACCAGATGAGAGCGCGAGCGCCTACGTCGACATTAGGAGCCTTGAGTTTGAATTCCAGACAGGGGTTGGGGAGGATGCGTCGGCGCATCTCGCTGCACCACATATCGAACGCGCGGTCAGGCTCGATCGTGGAAGGGCACCGAGGAGTGTAAAGACGGGAGGGCCAAGTTCTTGGGAGGGGTGGCCAATTCTATGCGAGTGATGAGACATGTACATACAATAAGGAGGGGAACAAGGTGGCGGCACGTACTGGTACGACTTCAATGACTGATTCAGCGCCGTCGCTGTCGTCGTCCTCGTTCTCCTGGGGAGGGTCATCCTGTTACGATATGATAATGATGAGATAGACAGGATGAGAAAGTGGAAAAGACCGACCGCATGGTGTGAAGTCGACGTACTTGCTTGAATGCGTGGGCGTTGTGCGGCGGGTTGCCCACTGGCGGTCCCCTCCTGCATGAAGGGCAGTCAGCAAAAGAAAAACAGGAGTGTATGCAGAGGTTCTCACCTCCATTGATTCTGATCGGGGGCGGCGAAGAGAAGAATTGTTTGCTCCTTCAGGCTGGATATGAGGACCGATGACAGTGAACGCGAGAGGAGGATTAGGTGGTGCCAGGGCTGTCGGCGCAAGGTGAACAAGGGGTACATTGGGAATAGCGGCAGGAACGGCGGCAGGAACTTCGGCGGCGGGAACGGCGGCGGGAACGGCGGTGGGAACAGCGGCGGGAACAGCGGTGGGAACAGCGGCGGGAACAGCGGTGGGAACAGCGGTGGGAACAGCGGCGGGAACGGCGGCGGGAACGGCGGTGGGAACGGCGGCGGGAACGGCGATGGGAACGGCAGCGGGTGGGGCAATCGCCACGGGGGGAGGGGAAGGGGTACGTGGCAAGGTAAGATGCCTAGGAAACTGAAAAAGGGGGTGATGAGCGTCGGAGTCCCTCACACCAAAACAAAACACACACCATGTCGTCATCATCGTCATCGAGCTCAGGAAGATAGCTGACGAGCTCAACGTCCGAATCGTCCTGGTCCTGATCGATCGCTGTGGGACAGTTTTGTCCGCACTTGAGCTGTTCCTGGAGCAAACGCTCCCCAACAACCGGCGCCCAGATGCGAGGGGGGAAACACTCGTGAGACTTCCATGGTTGGGGAACCAACGTAGACACATCCCGCGGAAGGTGGTCGATCCATACTCCATCGCTGCGGGTGTACTGGAGAGGGCCACAAAGGTTTCCGAAACGAGGAGCTAATGGGGATATAGTAAGTATAGCTCGGGAATAGGGCGGGTGGGCGTACCGGCTAGGAAGACGAAGTTGACATCCTGAGGGCCAACGTGGTTCGGCACTGCTATGTTCGCAGACGCAGGGATCCCCTTCTTTTTACAAGTGATTGCAGAGAGTGAGAGGGTATGGCTGGGGATCCGTTCCAGAGGAACGAACTGGCGGACGGGAGTACCTTGGATGGTCCGGTACGCCGATGGTTCGAGGAAGACCCATGTAGTCTGGGGACCAGGTAAACCGGGAGGAGAAGATGGGAGCTCGATCGCAAGGCTTGAGCAGTGTGCCCGGATCGCCGAGTCGAGAGCGGCGGCGATGGAAAGGGTGCCGGAAGGAACCTCGGCGGGGATGAGAAGATCGGCGTTCTTGAGGCAATGCTGCATAATGTTGATCTGGCGATCATCGTACGTGGTTGGTGGGGGGGAATAGGTGAGGTCGTCGGCGTCCGTCGGTAAAGCAGACTGTTCATAGTTAGTCTCGGAGAAGCGAAGTAAACAGCGCTAGTAACGTACGACGTAAGGAATCAACGCGATTAAAATGTTGACCTTGGCTGGGGCACTTGGGCCTTCATGAGCTTGGGCGGGCGTGCTGGGAGTACTGAGAACAGGGGGCATGTTGAGAACACTGTTGCTTTGCACTCGCCCTCCGCCATTCTTTCCTCGGCCACGACCGTGTCCTCGAGCGGGAGGAGACACGACGGCAGTCGGAGCAAATGGAGACGGATTTTGAGAGCTCGATGAGGACAAGGGAGATACCCGAGTGATAGGGACGTTGGGTTCAGGCCGGTGGCGGAGGTAAGCCGCTTGACGCCCGCGATGGATAGAGGCAGGAGTTGCACCCGCCAAACCGACCAGCGGCGGCTGAGCGGACACCGGCCCTTGGCGCGCCGAATTGGAAAACGGGGCGGAAGGAGGGGCAGGGAGACCAGGAGGAAGGAAGGGAGAAGGTCCCGGTCCGACTGAGGAAGCAGGGTGGAGAGGAAGGTGGGCGGGAGAGGGAACGACGCCCGCGAGAACAGACGTCGTGTTGCTCGAACCAGAAGAGCCCGCAACGGGACTTCAGGAGACCTTTTAGTGATATGCCGTGGCATATAAATGGAAGAAACGCACGGGAAAGGAGGCCTCCATCCAGGGGGGCCATGAACTTGCCAAGTGGCACCGCACACGCACACGGTTCCTCTGGCCCCGTCAGCAGCAGCATTGACCTATGATGTTGATGTAAGAAAAATGGTTAGAGAGCTAAAAGGAAGAGACGTACAGGAGTGAAAATTGTGCAATTGGTGGGCATGTAACCACCCTTTCTGCGACGGCCCAAAGGGTCAGGCGCGGGAGTGCCTTCGGATGCTAGATAGGACCCTGGGAGATGCTGATAAGCAGGGTGACCGCATTCGCAAACCTCGGTGTCAAAGAGGGGGCACTGTGAAAGTATATATGAGAAGGTATCTATAAGATGATCGGATGCTCAATGTACATAACGAAAGTCTTCGCCGTCCATTATGTAGAAAACACCACACTCCAGGGGGCAGAGTATGCAAATGAGGCGTTCGAAGCCAGGGGTGGTTTGCAATTGGTCGTTGGACATGGTGGAGAGCGGAGTAGTGGCAGAAGATGTTCACGAGAATGGCAAGGAGACCTCAACAGAAAATTTTGTCGGGGACAAGGCAGTCATAATCCGATAATTCCCGACATGGAGGAGGTGAGAATTTATTTTCCAAGTGATCCTGCATGAACCAGGGGGCATTGCATTCACGGAGGCAAAAAATAAGTCTTAGATCGGGTTTAAATGTCAAACCTTGGCATGTGCGAGGATCTCGTCCGTGCTGGATCGTGCGTGATCATACGTGTGAATGGTCATGAATGGATAGTTGATTACGATGGGAAGCACAGAAGAGGGATGGAGGGGGTCATGGGTGAGTATGCACGAACGCGCCTGAACATGTATGAGTGCGCGCGAACGCGCCGGATCACGTGCGATCCTTGGGGATCATGTGCAAATCAGAGTCGCGAGGATTGTGAATAATTAAGTCCGATAACGTCCGTCATAAAATAAGCTGGTGAGGCCGAGAGCATTCGCTCCGGGAGAAAAGAGCACATAGAACCGCATTATGAAAGACTGCACAAGTTGTGATATTTGCGATCAAACAGTCGAAGACGAATGGGAGGACGGTGAAGGTCACGAACGTTAGCGTCGGTAGTTGACCTCAGCGCAGGGCCGCCGCGGGCGGCGGGCGGCGGGCGCGCGCCCCGTGCCTGGCTGTGCCTTCCGTAGAGTTTGAACGTCACGCTGGTCACCGCCGGTCCGCCACTGTGTAGGCCGGGGGCAACTTATGTACGCTCGTCAAGTCAGTCAAATCCATCAAAGCCTCGACCTCTTGTACAGCTGGCAGACATAAGAGTCCCATCTTTGAGTCTCGGTTTGCTCTCGAATCGACGGCCTAATGGCGCAGTCGGGGACTGTGGTACCAATTGCAAAGGTCAACGGCTAACGCAGATAGTATGTTATAATCAACAGCAGGCGTAGAAATATGCTAGTATACATCAATGCGACCAATACCAATACAGTGGTGGCTCTACCGCGCGCTATTGCTCGTCCCATTTTCCCCACCGCTGCATGGCACGTAGAAAATTAGATAGAACACAAGACAAAAAGAAAAGTTCATACGTGCCTCCGGAGTATACCAATTGGCGTAATCTTGAAAGGCTATGCGTTCTGGAGGTTCCAGCTTCCATGTTATGAGTTCATCGGACGGCTCGTGGGTCATGAGAAGCTGGTCCTTCCTATGTGTGTTGTAATCCTTGAGGTTATAGGTTACACTGTAAGGCGAAACAAGTCAGTCCAGAGCACTTCAAGGGATTGTGACAACAGACCTCGCGCGCGGCACGATCATGATCTTGCCGTAGCCCTCTTTCCAAAAATCGACGCTGGACAGGAAACACTCGCTCGCCAGCTCCGTGACGTTCTTGGGCTTGCCGTGGTCCATGTCCGCCTGCGCCATGCGGAAGCGGACGTTGTAGGGCGGAAGAAAGGGTGCCGCGTCGAACACAGTCGCGCCGTTCCAGCAAGAAAAAACTTGCAGTGGGAGGTGCGCTTCGAACCGGAGTCGGTCCGCCGTAGAGTCGTCGTATGGGAGAATGGGCGGTAGTATACCGTGGCCATTGAACTTGGGTGCGTTCGCCGCTGGCCACATCCAACCAACGACGTCCTTGAAACGGTAGAATACTCTGCAAAAATGGCGATCAGTCTAGGTCAACTGCGGCGGAGGGAAAAAAACAGGAGAAAAATAAAATGCTGCGCGAGCGCGCCACAGCGCAAGTGGGGTGGTGTACGGTTTGGTAAAAAAGGCTAAACTCACTGTCCGGTCATCGTGCGCAGTACCCAGCGGTCGTACACGACGTAGTCGCCCCATCCTCCCCAGTCGACTGCGCACACCTGGTTTGCGCCTTGCAGGCGTTTTTGGTAGAGGACTTCGAAGATATCGGCCCGACAGTGGAAGACATCATTCATCCAGAGAACTTCATCGAAGGCATTGCCGGGGACATGCTGAGCAGCGACACCGCTGTAAAGGGGCTCCATAGCTGCGTTCCGGACGGCAGAGAGAAGATCGATACGATGGCCGTCCTCTTTGTAAGACGTCGCGTCGCGGCCGAGGGCGACGATACGGTGGGCGATACCGAGTGCTGTTAGCATCTCATCAACTGTACGCGCCCGTATTCAGTTTAAATCTGTTGAAACTTGTACGGGATCAAAATGAAACGTACACTTTTCGAGGAGTTCCACAGTCTTGTCCTTGCTGTTGTTCTCGTAGATAGATATGTAAACACGATGTCGACCAAGGCGTTCGATGAGGAGTGGGAACTCTTGAAAGAATGTCGGTAGCACGTCTCCATTATTGTAAAGATTGATCGCAATGAAGATATTCTTCTGTGCGAGGTCGGCGTATCGATCTTCGTGCCAGGGTCGCCAGGAGCACTGTGGTCGTTTTCGTCTGGGAGCAATAGCATACGCGGATTCCTGAAATGGAGCAACGAGAGCGCTGAGAGACGGGAGTTTGACGGGCATTTGAGCCAATATCATCGCGTCACTGGAGCTAGAGACCAATTGTGTCGCGGGGAAGTAAGAGATGACATGGACTCGCCATGGGTAGAGAAAGAGTAGAGAGATGAAGAAGGTGCAAAGGACGAAGAAGGACCGTGTGTGGAGGATGGATAAGGATGTCATCGGGACTGTTGGGAAAGGGCTCCACCGTCGGCTGCGAGGTTTATATAGAACGGGGCCAGCGTAAAGTCCATTGGAATCGTCACGGCAATTGCTCCGACGGGCATCGCAACCTATCGTAAACTGATCTTCGTGTCAGTAGAAGGGAGATACGCGTTCGCGGTTCTCAGGGGGTCAGTCGTGTAATTATAGCTGGAGAGCGCGGTAAGTATTTCGGAGTGACGAAACGCACGGCTCCATTGACTGCGCATATGACTGCGTCCTAAACTCCTGGCTGCGTCAAGCGCTGCGCAGGCTTGTCAAAGGATCCGCTGGCCCGGGCTGTCTCAATGCTCGGATATCCTGCTTTTCCGCTTCGTTTGTGAGGGGATTGACGAGGGTGGAAACGAGCAGGACGTTTAGGGTGGCCGACGTTACCGAATCTTGCTCCACAACGTGTGAACCGGCACCTAGCTTCGAGATACGTTGAAATACTTCACGGCGACAGGCGTGTTTATAGGTGCCGTGGTGGGAAGCAAGAAGGAGTTCTCAACTTCAAAGAGATCCTGTGATGGGTCGGGGGCGCCGAGCCTTTATCCCAGTTTCGGCGAGAATGAGGCCCTGAGAGAGAATTTGGCACAAATTTGGTATAGTTCTTTTGACAACGATCACGTGTAGGCAAGCGCTCACTCGTCGCGGCAGACGACGTCGCCCGATCGCTGTACACAATCGACACACCACGAGCTTTGAAAGGCGGACTCGTCGGGCAACGACTTGAACACGATTCATTCCCCACCCCCGTCATTACCCTTTCCAGCAACAATGGGTGATTCTTGGCCAGTGGCCCGTCTGCTCACACTCGGCATCGTCTTCCATCTCATATACATCGGCTCTGTCTTCGACTGCTATTTCACAAGTCCCGTTGTCCACGGCATGAAACCCCATCGCGTAACTCGTGCGGGAGCGAAAAGGCTTGCTCTTATAGTCGGTACTTTCTCCAGTGTACTCCTCTCCGAGTGGGACTAACCGAGACCTTACCGCAGGCGACGGCTTGCGGGCAGACTTTGTGTTCAGTGCAAATGCAACAGAGATCGTCAGCGAGGCGCCCAACCTTGTCGCGCCCCACCTCAGAAGTATAATTGAGACAAGAGGAGCGTATGGGGTCTCGCATACCCGTGTGCCAACGGAAAGCAGACCAGGTCATGTCGCTATCATTGGTGTGTGACACCCAATACTTCCCAGTTGACGTGTTCCAAACGATAAAATGGTTATAGGTGGAATGTACGAGGACGTGTCCGCCGTTACAAAGGTATGACTTTCGAAGATCCTCGGGCCCTTTCCCTGATCTGCTGTTTATAGGGCTGGAAAACAAACCCCGTATGTCAAGCTAGCTACTCCCTGCGCTGAAATATGCGCTCAACAATACCAGGTCGACTTCGACTCTGTCTTCAATCAATCCAGCCACACATTTTCCTTTGGCTCCCCCGATATTCTCCCCATGTTTGCACGTGGTGCAACACCTGGCAAGGTCAAAACATGGATGTATGACGAAGAGGATGAGGATTTCACCAAAGGTAAGATTGCTGATTTCCTCCCTTATTTTTGTAGCCGTATCTAATCTGCACTAACAGACGCGACGGCCCTTGATTTCTGGGTCCTCGACGAGCTGAAGACGCTATTCCATAACGCTACTGAAGACCCCGTCCTCGATGCCCAGTTGCGAGAAGGCAACGTTGTCTTCTTCCTCCACCTGTTGGGCCTCGACACCACCGGTCATTCCTATCGACCACACTCGAAAGTGGGTGTGTCGGGATTGTTTCACCCTATATATCTGACACTTTGTTTTAGGAGTATACGAACAACATTCTTGTCGTCGATCAGATCGTCAGAGAAACCGAGAACTTGGTAAATGACTTTTACAACGACCAAGACACAAGCTTTATCTTCACTGCAGACCACGGAATGTCGCGAATAGGGAACCACGGCGATGGAGGTGCGCAAACTTCCGTTCGTTTTGCTGAATTTATTGACATCTATCTCGTTCTCCATAGACCCAGATAACACGCGAACCCCTCTCATCGCATGGGGAGCCGGAATTCGCGGCCCTCTTCCCGGGGACTCCCTTGCTGACGAGTATTCCGCTCCCTGGTTGCTAGACCATCTAGTGCGGCGGGATGTAGAGCAAGCCGACATCGCGGCGCTCATGTCAGCCTTGTTGGGTACGAACTGGCCTGTCAACTCTGTTGGTGTCCTCCCGGATGTAGATCCATCCCGGCCGGGATTTTTGTTCATGAAGAACGGCGAAGAAGACCTGGCGAAGGCAGGACTGGTCAACGCGCAGGTTGTGCTGGAGCACTATCGTGTCAAACATGGTGAGATATATACTGGTCCCGTCAGCTTTTCATGGCTTACCCTTCAGTGCAGAAATGAAGCAGCGTCATACGCTATACTACCAACCCTTCAAAGCTTTGGAAGAATCAACAGGATCTCAGTACCCAGGGTCAATTCGGGTCACAGAGATCGAAGATCTCATTTTTTCTCGTCAATATCGGGATGCTCGACAAAAGACATTCAACCTCATCAAAATGACTCTTGAAGGCCTACGATATCTTGAGACGTATGTCACTTCTCTTCTGATTTAAGACATCTAAATCTAACGACTTACATCTATATCAGATATGACCGTAGCCTAATCAGAGCCATCGTCGCCCTGGCCTACTCAGGCTGGGTGGCATTCAGCGCTATGTCAATATTAGCGCCTCGATCCCAGTCTCCTAGCATGTTCGTACGATCTCGGACCCCTGTTATTTCGTCCATTTTCATCGGTCTTCTTTTGGCGTCGTGGGCGTTGTTCTTTCTGCAACAGTCGTCATGGACACTTTTTGTCTATATCCTGTTCCCCATTTATTTTTGGCACGAGGTTTTGGTTGCTGTGTGGTTGAGTGTTGGGTGGCGGCGCTCTGAACACCTTTTCTCAGTGATATCGACTGTAAAATGCAGCTTGGTGTTTATTGTGGTTGCAGCTGTCCTTCAGTTGATGGTGGTGCGTACCTCTCAGTTGTGCAAACAAGTTCTCGCTGACGTTATCCTATAGATGGCATATACATATCGTGCATTATGGGCCGCGGGATTTGTCGTCATCGGTTGGGCTTGGCCTTGGATAGCGTGGGGGCGCACGCTGCGGACGACACGGAGGGGTTTGTTATTGGCGTGGACTACCGCATGTTCGGTGACGGGCGTGTTTCCATTGTTAAGGGTAGACCCTTCTGAAAGCTTGCCCACCATGTACGTTCTCTAGTTTTTCCTGGACTTCTTTTGCTTACCATCGTATAGTTTGGCTGGAGGTTTTTGCATGGCAGCCATAGGAATGTACGGCTCCTATTCCCTACTCACACCACTGGAAAGGCCTGCGAAGCGTTTAGTCAAATTCCAGGTAGGATAATATCGCCGTAACGCCGTACTAGTCGTCTTATCGTCTCCCCAGATGTTATTGCTACTTGCGAGCATGATCGTGACATCATGTTCAGTTCACAGTCTACAGGCAAAATCAGGGCTTCCTCTTGGGAACCAGGTCCTTGGTTGGAGCATTTTTGGTGAATAATCATCTTTGTTGCTGTCGGTCATTTTGCTAATGGTCATTTTGTGTAATTCAGTCCTCGCGGCTTGCAGCCCCTTCTTCGGCGCTTCAAACGCCTCTTCAGAGTCCAAACTGCTGGTGTACTTCCTGACTTTCTGCCCATGCTTCGTCATCCTGTCTATTCGCGCTGAAGGATTGTTCTACTTGTCGTACTGCCTGACCTTGTTCCTGTGGATTCAAGCTGAGGAGGCTGTACGAACTCCGACCACGGCCAGAATGGTCGACCGAGCCTCAACATCAAGCAGCCTGACACAGTGGAATCCTGGTGAACTCAGGATGGACGACGTTAGAATCGCGCTCTTCTTCTTGTTCTTTGTCCAAGTTGGGTTCTTCGGGACTGGAAAGTGAGTGTTACCCGATATTTGACCGATGCCATTATTCTGAGCGACCTTTGCAGTGTGGCTTCCGTTTCGTCTTTCTATCTGGAACCTGTGTATCGACTTGTGCCCATATTCAATCCGTTTCTGATGGCTTCACTACTGGTAGGCCCCCGTCTTCCTTCCACCGGTCCTCTGCTTATACGGTCAATGCTAGATCTTCAAAATACTGGCTCCTTACGTCCTCTTGTCGGCTTCGTTTGCTACCCTCAACACCCGATTGCGTATGCCCCCCTTTGCACTGTTCCTTGTCGCTCTGACCTTGACCGACGGTTCGTCTCCTTGTTTCTGTCTACACTTCGTCCTCATTTGGTTTTCATAGGTATGACGATGACATTCTTCTTCAAGGTCACCGACACTGGTGAGTAGTCCCTGTTACACCAATCGAGATATAGAAGCTCACGGTATGATGCACACAGGATCGTGGCTTGAGATTGGACAATCAATATCGCATTTCTGCATCACATCATTGCTGTTGGTCTTCTCTGCAGGGATTTCGGCATTGGGGGGGACGTTGATGGGCAAGAACGGGCTAGTTAGTGAGAAGACCCGGACAGAGTAGGCTGCCTTGTATGTGTGGCACATGCATTCGCTACGGGTGAAACGATTACAGATAATGGATGGACATGCTTCGAACTTGACAGCCTTTCGATCCCAAGGATTTCCTTACCACCTGGAAGGGGACAACGACTGGCATTGATAGATCATGCGTCACACCGACCGGTACGTGTGTTCTGATATCGATGCCATCTTCACAATGGTGTACGCCCACCCGCACAAGGGAAACCAAACACGGCCAAGAGGCGGAGCTGTGCTCGACGGGGCTGTATCAGCAAACCCTTTTCCCAGGCATCCCCCAATACTTAACTCGAAGGTGCTCTGTACAACCGAAGGTCCAGCCGGCTACGTACGTTCACACAGACAATGAGTGTCCCCTCAGAAAGCCCCCTGGATCTCTCCAACACCTACGGTGCCGTTTTTGTCGGGGTAGTCCTATCGTGGTTCTTGGCAGGCGTGTCCACTATCCAGACGTGAGCGACAGAGCTTGTCCCATTCGAATTGTGACTTACCACATTGCCCTATAGCGTCCAATACTTCCACAAGTGCGTATTTGCTACGCTCGCATGGTGTTGCCCAATTGATACATGAATCCAGGTATGGCGATGACAGTCGATTTTTGAAACTTACCGTGAGTTCTCGCTGTAATACACGGAAATCGTCCATTCATACCCCTGGGATTTGAGGTCGGCTCGCTCTGGTATGCCGCTTTCGCCCATTTATAATATATAAGTGTCCTACTTACGCAGTTGAGGCAGGATATGGACCATTTCCAGCGGGATTGTGATAACAACGCCGGGTAGGCAGCTTCTGTCTCGCCCGTCTTCCCCTCAAATTTGATCTAAAATGGTGCATCGCAGTGTGGACCCGAGCTATCATGCACTGGGGGGATTCCGCCACCTTGGCCACTTGTCCTTCGTACGTTCAAATCATTCAGGAGGGCCTTGACGCTGACTGGGTACACGTCTACAGGGCGTTGATAGTGTGTTGAACATTCCAGCCAAACGACTGTGCTTTACTAACCACCGTGGCATGCAGCATGCGACGTGGATGTCGGCGAGTATACTGTCCTTTATTCTTTGCGGATTTTCTGACCCCAATATATTTACAGGTCTTCGTGGGCGTTGCCGTCCAGCTGTTTTTCATCCACCGCATCTGGCTTTGTGAGTCAATCTCCACATTTCTCGTATGTCATGTTCAAACGACGACCTTTGAATAGTGAGCAGGAAACGTTACTGGCACATCTGCACTGTTTTGGTAAGTCGTCGGGAGATTTCAATCGCCGGGAGAGGTACTTATTACTCTGGCTGTACAGATGGCACTCGCTCTCTATCAACAGGGTACGCACAGCTCACGCTACGTAGTAATTTACTAGTGGAAGATGCTCATGAAGGTATTACACAGGTGCGATAGTGGGTACGTCTGTCTTCACATCTTCTCATTTACCATGCCTCACATCTCGTAGCGTATGGCGTAATTATGTTCGTGCTGGCCATCGGGGTTCGGGAGTTTACCGACCAGGCTGATGACGGATCTTCTACCTTCGCAGTCTGCAGCAGAGGGATATATACATCCTATCGAGAACTATTACGATCATCAATGTGCGACCGGCCATTTACTTCGACGTGTGCGATTAGTAACATGCTGATACTTGGACGCAGGCACTCGCCATATCAGTTCGGGGGTGCATGCTCGTCGCCGATATACTCATCGCGGCGTCACTGATGCGCCTGATTCTTCGAGCAGGAGTTCCTCGCTGGTCAATGTAAGGAGTTTTTTCTGTCTCGGTGGGCCGTACTTATTCGGGTTTCGCATAGGACCCGGAGGCGCGTTTACCGTCTGCTCTTTCTGACCTTCAATACGGGTGTGTGGACTGCAGCCCTGGGGATCGCGTTCTCAGTTCTTGTATGTTGTCACAATAACTACATTATCTTAGTCTCACCCTCGGTTGGCAGTACACCGCATTTCCGGCAACCCTGTGGTCCTCAATCTGCACGGCCGTGCTCGCCCCCGTTTACTTCAGCACGCTCCTCGCCAACTTGAATGCTCGTAGATGTATCCGAGACAGTGTGGGCGAGAACGAGTATCTTGGAGACGATCTTGATTTACCACCCCTCGGCTCGGACGGGCGAGCGAATAGTCATTTGCTAGTGCTGGGGTCATTGAGCAACGTATGTGCACATTATTGAATAGGCCTCCACGTTGATTTCACTTTCTCCACAACCAGGCATCTCAAAGCCAGGCATCGAAACCGCTCGAAGTATCTATCGAGAAGACGACTGCAACATGTGAATGATTCTGCTTCGGAGGTTATTTGAGCAATCCGTGGCACGTCTCGCATGTAGTAGTGTCCAGACAGTATTTATATATCTCTTTGCGCCTCCCTCCTCCTCACCAGCTCTGCCCTATCCGTTGAGCGTGGACGGATGATGCACTCGTATGGCTTCGGGTACCTAGTCACAGTGGTTCCATTCAGTTCGTGGTTTGTGAGAAAGAGAGGGAGTATATACCTGATAAGATGGTGGTCGAATTCTTGCACAAGCTTGCCCTCTGCTGGCTCCGAGAAGTTGAAGGAAGCGAGAAGAGTCGTGATGAAAATGAAAACAGAGTTCTCCCCAAGCTGTTTTCCGGGGCAAATCCTGTTAGGACGATCGCGTGAGACGATCGCGTGGACGATGACGACGGAAAATATACCGTCTACCGAAGCCAAATGCCCAGGTGGCAGGATCTACGGTCGGATGGTCCGGGTCTAAGAATCGCTCTGGCATAAACTGGGCCGGAGGATATTTCGGGTTGGGCTCAAAAGCGAGGGACCTTCACGAAGCACTTATGAGGAGCACGAAACGATGAGTGAAGGCGGTGACGGACCATGAGTTGGGCATGATGATAGTATTCTCTGGGATAATGTATCCCTCATATACGTCCGCCTTCTCCGACCGTCGAGCGATACCTGCACTCAGGGTTAGTGACAGCGAAATTGAAGCGTCAAAAGAGGAGATGCGGACTCAGAGGGAGAACGGGGTTCCAGCGCATCGTCTCCTTGATGACAGCATCGACATAAGGAAGGTCGCCTCGGTCGGCGATGGTAGGCATTCTGTCAGTACCGATCACGGCGTCGAGTTCTGCCTGGGCCTGGGATTGAGTTGATGGGTTGAGAGCCATAGCGGCAATGAAGTTCAGCACTGTCGAATATGTCTGCGACCAGCAGATCGTCAGCGCCTCGTCCGTGCAGGGAGTAGAAGCAACGAACCGTTTCCCCCCCGGCTAACAGGTCTTAGGATGAGAGTTGGCACCGAAAATAAATGGATGGCGTACCACCGTACATCGATCCTGGGCTCGTCATTAGCCACATGCATCCCGTCATCGCATTGAAATAGTCACACACCTGTTGTCCACATCACCAACTGTTCATACTCGGCGTGCGACACTTCGTCGTTCGAATCGATGTTGGCAAGTAGGTCTTGGGTAAGAGACGGACGAGCCACTCCCAAGTCCTATAGTTATGTCAGACCACTGGCACATAGGTATGCATCAGAATGATAACCAGTTTACCATGTCAGCTTTCACCTTCATGAAAGGTCTTGCGACGAAGTCCGCGATCATGCGCTTGCCTGCTACCGCTTTCTTTTGAAACGGTAGCCACAAAGGAAGATATTTCACTAGCACGAAGGTCAGATGTAAACACAAGCTCGGTGGACCGTAAACATACTGCTCGGAATGAGATCGCAGAGATATGCGCCCGGAACTGTCGACTCGCTAATCATTTTCATCGTCGCGTCCGCTTGAGTTATGTACTACGCCAGACATCAACAGGCTTTCCTTCATCTGAACTCAAATCACGCCACCTCGCTGTCAGCTGTCTTCACGGAAATTCCGTATGTCACGGCAAGCACGATTCTCCCAGCAGCCCTACAATCACCGTTGAAGCATACCGACAAAGACGACGACAAATGCGTCAAACTCACATGCGAACGTAGTCGAAAAATTCTTCGGGGTTGTCCAAGATTTCATTCGCGAGCAACGCGGCCATGTCTTCCTGGAGCCCGTGGTACTTCATGACGGCAGATGGTCCCAGCGCCTGATGTGCGAGCTTGCGAGTGTGGCGCCATTCCGGACCATAGGGCATGATTGGCATACTCTAGTGACAGAGTATGAGGTTATGAACGCGACCGTGAGGAAGAGCGCGCCTTGTCAAGTTCCATCAGTTCTCCTACCACAGTGAAAATAGGCCTGTGCGAATTGTTGGTGCCGCGCTTGTCAAGTAAGTCGCTGATGGCCTTGGCCGAGTTGAGAACGAGGATATTGTTTCCGAGCGCGCGCCAGCCGACTACATCGCCTGAAGAGACATTGATGTTTTGACGTTAGGCCAAGACATGAGGACGGTAGGAAGGCCAACGTACCATACTGATACTTCCACTGAGTGAACGTCGTCCAGGGCGCATGCCGGTCGAGGTCAAACACGTTCCCAAGAAAGGGTAGAGGGCGTGGTCCGGGAAGCCTTGAGGCGGAAGATTTCCTGGGTCTGAAGAACCATAGAGCTAGAAAGAAGAGAGAGGCGGCTATGACGCCTTGGTGAGCCTGTGTCAACTCGGAGGAGGGTCGAAGAAAGGCCATGGTCCTCGTTGTCTTCGTCTACGAAAGCGATTCCCAAGACATTCACAGTCCATCTGAAAACTCACAGCTGACTCCTGATGCAATTCCCTGAGAATGTGGGAAAGTTCCTTCCAGATACGTAGTTAGATGCCAAATATGTAGGATCCTGAGCTTGCGAAGGTTGACGGAGTAGCGAAAGAACAACGTCATGACGTCACACGAGTGATGATGTCGGGGCCGGATATTGCCGCCGTGCCACTGCCAGGCATTCACCGCGGGCAGAAGTCCATTTGAGCCCGGTTCTCACGCATTCGAAATGCGCGTCGGAAGTACAAATATCAGAAAGCCGTTGTAACTAAGTCTACAAATCCGATATGATCGATTTGTAATGTCCATTAGCTCGAAGTGAAGTCAATCAAAACGTGTCGTGTGGAATGTGTATTCGACGGGAAAAAACACATTAGACACGTGAGGTTTCGGACCGCTTACGACCGGCTTGAAATGACTTATTTGTGATAGGACTTATTGCGGAGCAAATCGAACTGATACTTCTCGTTTTGGTAGGGATCAAATTAGGCTCGGAACCAGCCGTTACATTCAAGCTCCGCTACGCTACACTGGGTAACGGCTGGGCTCACTCGGGACGTTTTTGGCGGGGGGCAAATCCTGATTTCGACTTAGCGAAATTTCGCACTTTGCGCGCGGACCTCTTCAAAGCACTTTCTTTCCTCTTTCTCAACACCGTCCTCCATGTTCAAATAAAGTGTCCCCCCCATCATCTATTATGTCTAAAAAGTAGAAAATAAAGATATACTAGGAGAGACGGCAAAACCGTGACGAGAATCGTCAATTTTCGATGGGGGGAAAGACCCATTAGCCCCACGTGGGTGGATATCTGAACGACGGGGTGACGGGGCAAGTGAGTTTTGCGAGAAATTTAGCCGTGTTACAAAATACGTACTGCACAGTAGGTGCGCGACGCCGCATCACCCTCCGAAAGACGAAGGAGGGTGTGGTTGAACTTGAGGGGTTCCCGGCTGAGGCGGCCCTGCACCGCTGAACGACGCGTTCCAACCTGCGAGATATGCACCAGGATAGCCTTGGTAATAATGGGTATATGGTGGCCCAGGCGCGGCTTGCCAGTGTTGGACAGGTGAAGAGGGTGTGTACAAATTCTGGAAGGCGGGGACATGATGCGGGGGTGTGACAAAGGGGCTTGGGGCTTGAAGATACGGTTGATGAAAGGGAGCGGTGTGCGGGTATGGGTATGCATGCGGGGTAAGCGGAAGGGACGGTGGCGGCGGTGGAGCTGGACGACTCTGACTTGGACTTTCAGGTGGGAGAAAGGATAACGCAGGACCCGCTGGAGGGAGCTGAAACGACGCAGACGTCGACGCCGCGCGCAATGAATGAGATGGCGGACGCGATACAGGAGTGGAGGGTGTGCGGTTCGAGTGTGGAGGTGCAGAGGCGTGAGAGGTTTGAGATGGATCGACGCGCCATTCTGCGAGCGAGCTTGAACTTGAAGGTGCTGCATGCGAGTGGACATAGCTCTGAACCTGGAAAGAATGGGAGAGGGTGGGCGCCGGGAGCGGAGGAGGTTGTGCGGTTTGCGAGGCTGTCGCGGTCGGCGTGGGAGTGAGAGGTGAGCAATCGGGCGCCCGTGTCCTGGGTTTTTTCCGAGCGCGAGCACTGCCATCCTCATCACCTCCGAGCGTCCTCTGGGTGTCGAGATTGGCGACTCCATCCACGGCATCGTCCCTGGACGCCTGCAACCGTTTGGCGGAGCGCGGTGGCTGGAGAACAGGAGAGGGAGGCGGCGCCGACGCAAGGATGTCTTGCCCTGTATTAGGATCGAGGCTCGTCGAGGACTCGGATGGAGGGCCGGAACCTTGTGCTTCTGTCGCTGACACGGAATCGTGAGGGGCGATGGGCTGTGGTGCTGTCAGGGCTGTCGAGGGTCCGAGGAGATGGGTGGTAAGTTGGTGTTGGTATTGTGTCCACAGAGGCCATGAGCGCGCGAGGACACCCGATATGGTGATTGCGGTGAGTGGCCCTTTGAGTTTTGCAATCTTCTCGATGGCTTCATCTGGCAGGATAGCTTCAGGTGTCATGAACGCGTAAGACGGGCTGAGTGCGAAGACATCTTCACGCCAGCTGTACAACGATGCCAAACGCGCGGCCGTAGGTTCACGGTCGTATGTCAACCGAGGACCTGCTGTCACCGAAGACTTCCGGCCTGGGCGAATACGATCGAGAAGATTAGGAGCACATATGTCGCAACAAGGGACGGTAGGCGCTATGAAACAAAAGATAAGTCGTCGCTTTGTTCGAGTACGATGCTATGCCAGTGCTCACCGGGTTCAGGGTTGTCGAACACCTGGCGGAGAACCTCCCTTCGACACTGCGTCGTCTGGACAAAGTGAAGAAGACCCTCGGTGGTATCGTCCTCGTCAACTGGTGGGGTTTCGCTGCCCGGCGGAACGGGATCGTCATGGCCACTAGGACCACCCCGGAATCGTCCTCGAGAACGTGCGTAATTCTTGTCGTTGGCTTTCTTGCGCGCTGCCTTGGGTGCTGATCGTGATTTACCCTTGCTGGGTGTTTTCGCGGTTTCAGGTGACCGGTCGCCCTGCCCAAGATCGGTTGAGTACGCCGATGGCTCAACCAGTAAAACAGCGAGGCCTTGGGTGTCGGGCGCACGCGCGGCACGTCCCGCTCGCTGCACGAAGCTGGACAATTTACCCGGCAGCTTCCACTGGACAACCCTCTCGATGTCAAGTATGTTACAACCCTGAAAACGTAGTGAGTTTGACGTCCTCTCACAAAGAACGGGCCACTGACCATGCCCGCTGCGTCGGTGCACATCAACACGCGAATCTCCCCCGAGCGGAAGAGTGCCATGGCTTGATCCCGGTACTCGTTATCGTGCGCGGCATTATAAGGGCGGATGACGCCATGTAGGTTGTCGGGTAAGAGGGTGCGGAGGTGATCGATAATCTCGCTGCCGTTCGTGATGTTGTCCGCGTAGATCCATGTTTTTGGGATGTCGGTGGCGACTCGCACTCCAGACGGGATGACAAAATCCAGGTCCACATAGGAGGAAATTGGGTGGTGGATAGCGCGGACAGCAAGGGAGACATTGCCTCTATCATTGCCTAGGTTTTTGTGTAGGAATGGGCCACGGTTCAATTGAAGTTTGTTGATGATGTCTCGGGTGACGCGTCTAGTGAGAGAGGCCGAAACGGCAATGAAAGGTACTGTACGAGGTAGGAAGGCCCGTATCATCCCAATTTCCCCGTACTTCTTGCGAAACTCGGCTCCCCAGTGTGAGATGCAGTGCGCCTCGTCGATGACGACCGAGTAGATGCGGCTTGCAAAGGCGTGGTTGCGCAGGACACGATCGATGAACCGCCGTGAAACAAGCATTTCAGGCGAGATCAAAACAATACGATAATCGCCGTGAATGATAGCCTAAGTTGGGTGTTAAAATCGAGTGGAATGGCGAGGAGAATGGAGCATACATCAAGGGTTCCGTCTGTGCATCCGCCATGGGAGCTGTTCACCGCAACGGCGGCCAAATTGAACTCGTTCCTAAAGGTTTGCACCTAGCATCCGGACAGTGCAATGAGCAAGACTGTATAGCCCTGAATATGACGGAACACACCATCTCGTTCTGAAGCCCAATGAGAGGAGATATCATGAGGGTGACCTTATCCTGGTTTTGGGGGAGTGCATAGGGCCCCGCCGCGATCGCCGTCTTTCCTTGGCCCGTCGCTGCCTGGCACAGCGCATCTCTCCGTTCTTCTTGAGATTGAACCATATCGAGTTGAAATGGGCGGGGATCTTTCCCGCCAAATTGCTCTTTCATGAGCCTGCGAATCTCTTCAAGCTCTTGCGGTGTGAGGGTCCGTGCGGGCTCAGCAGGTGGCCGTTGGCTCCGACTATTGGCTGGGGCACGGCGGGTGGTGCGAGAACGTCGAACCTTGTGGGAAGCGGCATGGGGACGCGAGGACATGATATAGGGTGAGTGTGGAGCAATGGGAGGAGGTCACTATGGTGGTGGGACGGAGCAAGATAGGAGACCTTTGTCATTTGAAACAAAATTTATACACTTGTTAGGAGGTGTCCGTCGCCGTTCGTCCCACCCTCTCACTCAGCTCTTGCGCACAGTGCATCTCTCCACGCATCCCCAGGACCCACATTTCGAAGGCCTCCTATCAGAAAAGTGTGAAGAACAAGGACATAGTAGCGAACCTTCATGCCTTCCAGCTTGCCATCCTCGTCACCCCCCGCGCCGTCGTCGCCTTTATCCGTCCTCCCGTCTTCACCAATCGCAGTTCCGTCCAATGTAGTGCCACTGCCCGCACCGCAATTTGGTGAACGTGCCGACACTCAAACCCCCGAACCCGGCACACTTTCTGGACCACAGCCCTTGACTCGACTGAGCTCTCCCGATTCTCCTATACCAGGATATCCTCCACTTCCCCGACCGGTGACCCCTGAACGGTATAGGGGGAGGGAGCTCCTCGGCGCCGATGGCAGTGATCCCGGTGTGTACGCGTCTTCTCCTATTCGAACCAAAGAGGATCGGCGGCGGAAAGGGCGCAAACAGCGCGATGACACGATAGCGGCACGAAGTGGACCTGAAGAGCAACAACGGTTGGATAATGAGGAAGCTGAAGAGGAAGCCAAACGTACAACCATTGTGGAGGCATTGACCATCCTTGAAGAAGGCGACGTGACGATGGGAGAGCTCCTACTCTACGTGTTTGACCCCCAAAATCTCTCGCGAGGTTGGCGTTGGACTCAGTTCTTCTCCAAGCCTGCGGTTGTTCACCGAGTCCTGGAGTGGTGGGCCTCAAAGTCAGACAAGTCGAAGCGTGCGCGGGAGACTGTCGAAGAAGGAGTGATGAGTATTGCAGTCAAGGTCGTTGGCCACGAGGCAAATCGAATCACCAAACTCAAACTACTTTTCCCGCCTGCCACAATCGATAAAGCGTTCGTGCTGGGCATGGATTTTCACTCTCAATGCAATATCCTGCAAGAGCATGGCCGGAATATATTGCACCTCTTCAAGGCCGTCGCGACGACTGAACGGCAAGAGATTGAATGTTCTCCCGCAAAGCTGGAACATAAGGAGTTTGTAAGTGTCGTATATTTGTACAATACTGCGGCGGGGAATGCTTACCTTCCAATGTCACAGCTCGCAGCAACGAGCGCAATCACACTGCTGGGAGAACGGAGCCAGCGTAACTCGTATTCCCGGCACGTTCTCGGCCTATACCTCTACTCAACTGGAGCCAGCCGCCAGCACATCAGTGTCTTGAACCACCTAGGATTGAGTGTCAGCTATGTGACCTTAGCAGGCCGAGGGGGGAAAAGCCTGGACTCACTGTTTGACAACTCGGAAGTTGACAGCATTCACGAACCTTCGAGTGAGGATGCAGAACCTCAACCGCTTTCCGTCTCGCCCCGTGCAGCCACCGTTCAAGACCTCGATACTGCGAACAGCAACAATCTCAGTCCTCCAGCCGCTACACAACCTCTCGCCGCTGTCTCGGCTACATTGACACCGAGTCCTACCCCGCAAGCTGAACCGCGCATCCATGCGGTCCAATCCCCTGTACCCGCGCTGGCACCTTCAGGCCCAAAGATATCAAAAAAAGTGCGCCGGAGAATGGGCACACTTGAACACCTTTCTCGATCCATGCGACGTCTCGCAAGGATGGTCGCTGCGTCCCAACATATCTTGGTCGTCTATGACAATATCAATATGATGTGGAAATCCCCCGAGCAGGTGATAGGACGCACCGGTATGTTCCAGCTTTCTGTTCACCTGCCAGGTCCTCAGTTGTATGATGTATCCAGATACCCAGGAAAATGGGACGTGCGCGACGACAATACCGCTGTTCGGAGCAGATGACGAAGCTATGAAAACTGGTCAGCTTGACGAAGCTATTGATAAAGCCGGCCCCCTCCTGCCCGAAGACATAATACTCACACCTGACGAAAGAACGCGGGCTCGGGAATATATGATTCATACAGTTCTCCGCATTGCCGTCCGGTTTGGTGGCGAGAAGATGCAAGTGCACCGTAAGAACGTCAAAGAATCAGAACCTATCACAGAGCACAAGATACCGTTGCACATTACCGAAGTCTACCCTCTGCCTGCTTTCAACATCAACGAGTCCTCCATCACAGGCAACGCGGAGGTAATCCAAGCAATTGTTAAGGAACTTGGGTTTGATACAGAGAAGAAGGAGTTCGCAGAGACCATTAAGTTGGTGGCAGGTGACCAGTTGTCGATTGCACGGTTGCGTGCTGTGGCGGCAGTGAGAGCAGGAAACGAGGGAGGTGCGTCGGCGATGCGATGGGCGCTTTTCGTTCCTGGGCTCTTCCACTACAAGCTCGCCGCAACCCACGGCATCATGCAAACCTACCTCGGCCTCGTCAATCATGATTTCACAAACCCCGCCTCTCTCGCCGCCCACAACACACTACTCAAGCGTAAACCCATCACACCAACCTCTCTCCCCCCTTTCCGTACTTGCCGTGACTTGATCTTTGTTTCATTATATGCACGGGTCCTTCATTGTCTCCTCCTCGTGTCCGACAAGGCCTCCCTCGACGACTACGCTGAAAACCTAGAATGGGACGACCTGCAACGTCACGCTACAGCTGTTGTCGACAAGTATGCAAGCCCGGATGTTGCCTACAACCTCCGCAAAGAGCGCGTTCAGAAGGGCGAAGGGCACGGCGACATGGTCTTTGAAAGCGGCGTCCTCTTCATCCGCGACAGTCTCCACCTCCGCGACTTCACCGATGCAATCAAATCTGGCGACATGGGACGTGTCATCTTGGTCCTCAAAATATGGGCATGCAGCTTCCGTGCTCAAGGACGCCTAAAGTACGCGCTGGAGGTCCTGTATCTTATACACAACATCACGCGTGTCTGGCCGCCATCTTTAACGTGAGCACCCCTTCCCAATCAAATTCACATCTCACCAGTCACGGGCAGCGCGGTCGTATTCAAGAACTGCCTAGTCAATCCCACCGGAAAGCCGAACGCGTGGTCAGAAGTCGACCTTCTGCAGGAGCACTTGAACTTCTGGATAAAGGTACGTTCTTATTTTTTGAACTATGTTTTTCACGCTTACACTTGGCGGATAGGACTACTACAAAGCTCATGGTAGCGGCGCATCATGGGAATGGCTCGGGACCATCGCTCCTTGCGTGGAGATCTTGCGCAAGCTCGCTACCCAGGTCCATGGCACCCTCGGCTCCAAGCAGGGCAACATTCATGCCGATGCTGATCTCACGGAAGACATTGATGAACTCATGGGCAGCCTTGCACACCACCGGGTTTATGTGGTGGAACATGGCCGCCATTTCGAAGCCAACGACCCCACCACCGCCGTCGACGTCATCACAGCAGGTTACAACAAACTTACATACGGTGCCCCTTCGCCTCTTCAGCAGTTCAACGACGCCTTTGCGATTCTCCAGCAGCGTCGAAGAATTCACCCGCTCGTCGGTGCCAGTCCCAGTGAGCACGCTACAGCTCTGCCCACTGTCGATGGTAAGCCGATACATCCTTATCAGCCATGATTACAATGTTCATACATCTACTCGTACAGGTCCCTGATCCTAACTCCAGCTTTGCCGATGAGTCGACAATGTCATCAGCATCCTCCGACACATCCTCCGACACATCCTCCGACACATCGGAAGAAGCGGCGATCGCAGCGGCCATGGACAACATACCCTCACAACCTGATCTTGATCTATTAAGTGGGGAGGATGTGGCATTGGACATGGATGGAGGGTATTGGCTTGATGAAGATGCTGAGTCTGACATAGAGTTTGACGAAGAGAATAATCCTGACAGTGATATTGACGCTATTTCTTCTGACAATGATGACTAAACAGATATGTACATCACTTGTATCTATTTAGAAGCCGGGAAATGAGGGTAACGAGTGTCGGGAGCCACTTGACGGTGCAGGAGGAAGCATAGCTTTGCGCGCAAAACATGAAATTTCGCTAAGTCGGGATCAGGATTGGCCCCCCGCCAAAACCGCCCCAAGTGTGCCCAGGCTGTATGGAGATTCCACGGCAGGCCGGCTGGAATGAGACTCCGCTTGCGCTCTCATTCCGGACGGTCGGCGTCATGCTTGGTAATCTCCATCAGCCTGGTCACGAGGCTAGGATCAAATGCAACATTTTGAACCTGTGTTCTCCGAGATAAAACACATTAGAAATCTGTTCCTCAGGAACTAATGAACGGCTGGATTGAGGACTTGTGCACTTGAGGGTTGATACAGGCAAGGGCTCACCATATCCCCACACAGGTGCACAAGGCTTGAGTCCAGCCATTCATGAGTTCCTGAGGAACAGATTTCTAATGTGTTTTATCTCGGAGAACACAGGTTCAAAATGTTGCATTTGATCCCTACCAAAACGAGAAGTATCAGTTCGATTTGCTCCGCAATAAGTCCTATCACAAATAAGTCATTTCAAGCCGGTCGTAAGCGGTCCGAAACCTCACGTGTCTAATGTGTTTTTTCCCGTCGAATACACATTCCACACGACACGTTTTGATTGACTTCACTTCGAGCTAATGGACATTACAAATCGATCATATCGGATTTGTAGACTTAGTTACAACGGCTTTCTGATATTTGTACTTCCGACGCGCATTTCGAATGCGTGAGAACCGGGCTCAAATGGACTTCTGCCCGCGGTGATTGGGCCTGGTGTCAACTCAGTCAAGTGAGCCAAATAATCTACGGCCATACGGCATCATATCGAACCGTCGACTCGCAAATTCTCTTACCAAATACTTGGATAGATAGGATCAGTGCACGGAAAGATTTAGTCCTCCAGCGGGTGCAATCGAAAAACCATACAGGCTGTGTAAACCCTCCGAGGAAAGATGTGAATCTAACCTGAAGTAATGAGCGGCGCCGCCCATGGTTCTCACTTCTTTCCATCACGCTCCGTGCATTATACTCTTGATACATACAATACCCCTTAGACACACCTTCTTCGCATTGATCATGGTTTCACTGTGTACATGTGATCATAGGCGGGGCGGCCGGCGACGGGCGTTGGTCTGACTCTAACGCGAGGGGGAGTCTCACCTCGTTCGAGCGAAGGTTTTTTTGTCACCGTGTCAAAGACTTTCGTCAGTACACTGATAGGATCTGAACGGGAAGTGTTGTGAACGATAATCATAAATCGCATAACCACCTAATTTACACATTCGAACATAGGTGTCGAAGTCGCGGAAGGGTACCCACTCCCGGGGAGTCTCGAGATGAAACACAAGAAAGTCTAAAAACAGGATACGCTTCAAAAGACGAGCACCATACATATAAGAAAGCACGGACGCCTTACTCGTTATAGCAGTCTGAAGTCAGCGAAATCTAGAGAATCCCTTTGGTTTGTTGCTCTGGGTCGGGTGACTCCACATCCGACTGTGGTACGCTCGGACCAGGGGCCGAAAGTTTCGACGCGTTGGCATGTGACTAGACATGGGATGAGTACAATGGATGAATGATACAGTAAAAAGTGTGCTCGCGTATGTCAGATCTTCAAGGATGACAAGGTGATTCGGACGCGCAGCACCAGAGCGGCCGGAAGATCCTCGACTTCCCGAGATCCCACTGTTGATATATTCATTGACAGTGGATTCGCCTTGTATGAAGTGACGCCCATTCAGGTTGGCCATCAGGGTGCAATAGTATATCGATGCCAGAGGATACTCGAAAATGCCAAACCAGATCGCGAGAGGAAATGCGGCAAACTATAACCATGTCAGCTTCGTAGAACATAGGAGGGAAATGCAACTGACGAGGGCTAAGCTAAGGAGCGCGAATAAAGCCGTCCAGGTTCCGGTGTTGAAAGTAAGGACAACGAGTCTCTGAAGGCGTAGGCGTGACCTATATATCGGTGTTTGAACAACCGTCGAAACGCACGATGCAAATGAACAGGAACATACCGAGAGAACTGGGGAACACCTCCACGTAGAAGCAGGTACAGTAGCGAGGTGGAAATAAGAATATCATCCACAACACTGCAAACTCGCAGCGCTATCGCTAGGTCCTGGGAATTTCACAGCTGAGCCAGAACTAGGAGCTGCTGGATAGTTTGACAAAGCTTACATATTCGACTTTCCCGCCCAAGACCGCGCGATCCGTGGTATGCAATATTCTACAATTCGAGCTGTGAGCAAATCAGAGAAACCGGAACAGGTAAGGCAAATTCACGCTATAACGAAATATGCTGTGACGAAGGACCATTAGAAATCGATACATATAGACATGGGAGATATACGCACGAAATGCGCACGCTGAGAATAGTTTGTCAGTTGAACAGTATCTTTTCCACGATCATGGCAGACACACCTAGCTGCGCGATAGTAAGCAGCACCTTGTGAGGGATATTAGTATTGTATGTGAACCGTGTGGAGCGATGAAAATGCACCAAACCCGAGCACAGGAGTGACCATGTCTTTCCACTCACTGAAGGAGTTGAATAAGTCATCCGGGGGGGGGGGGGGGGGGACGCACAAAGCCAGATGCGACGAATGAAGAATATCTGCACGGTGGCAGATATAACAGTCTTCCGAATGACATTCAGAAAGATAAACGAAAATGCTGTGAAAGACGCACCTCCATCCATATGACGTGCTTAAGGACAGTTGATAAGCAAGATTTACCGAGCATCCGTGGTAAAAGGGATGTGAATATTTACGAACCAGAGCATATCTTCGCATACAGACGATGAGCGCGATACGGGAAGAGAGGATTCGCAGACGTACACAGATATGGCAATCTCAGCGGTGAGATCCCCCCATCGAGAGATCAAAGGCTCCCATACTAGAGCGAAACATAAGAAAGTTTCAATGGTAAGCTGTGCTACTGACCGCTCAGGAGGGTGAAAACAACATGAAGAGTGTCAAGAGCCCTTTTTGAACCGTTCTATGAATATTATCCAAGGCTACCACGAGAGCACTTGCCAGAGAAAAAGCACCTGGTCAATAGAAATAAGACCAATCGGCTGCTGCAAGATTTAAAAAAACAGCGCCTACAAGTCCTTTCATCAAAAGCTTGTCCTTCCCATACCTGTAGTAAGACGGCGTCACGAATTGCGAGAAATAAGAATGTAGGATACAAGCACGCACACACTGAAATAGTAGACCCTGAGCAAGTTGACGATGAGTTGGCGCAACGGTGAAAAAAGTTAATGGGGGTCTGAGATCGTACGTCTGAACGCATGAGATTCCCCATACGGCACAAGTAGCGCACAGGCCAATGACTTCAGCTCCGTGAGTGCTTGAGAGGTCCATGTGAGCTTGGGCACGTGTCTGAAGAACGGAGGAGAAAGAGTTAGGGAAGGCGACAGTTGCGCAGAAGTCCTTATACTAACCGGGTACCACATTTCGCATCGGGCGTTAAAGGACATCGTATGTCACTGATTGATGAATGCCGTACAGCAGTATCATACACCATGGGTCTGTGTACGATGATCGGATATTCGGAAACCCAAGTTAAGCGCGGTTTGCACCTCCTCGACTCAGAAAACGGCGGGCACAGAGAGTAAGTACGTACGGAATCCGAAATGGAGCTTGCAACTAGGGCAAGCATCTAATCAAGTTAATTGAAACCCGTGCGGCTGCCCACGCCCAGAGCTGCCGCCTCGTGTTGTATGAAGCAAACGACCTGGTGCCTTGGAGGCTACCGCGGTCAGCGCTCAAGGTGCGATAAGAACCGTCACGGTGTATCGCCGGTAGCCTGCTGGGCGCCAGCATGTGCGCGCACGCACTGCTCGCGAGCTTTTGACTATCGAACTGCGATTGTGTTTCATGGTGTTATAGCGATCGGTCCCGCATTCTAATCTTATGCTGGCTGTGAGAGCACGCTAGAAGAAAAGGCGATGTCGGGAGTCGGTGTGAGACTGTGAGATGAGTCCAATGAACGCCCAGAAACACCACGGAATTTGCCGGACGTAAGTCATCCAAATTCCCGGTTCTCACAAGGCGCTGTACTTGTTCAAATTCTAGAAGTTCGCTGCGAATTCGAAGTACTCCAACTAAAGGACAGTACTCACACAACAATGAAAACACAATTATTTATGTGTTTAGCTGAAGCTGTAAGTTGATCCATTTCGTCTCTCAGTGCCTCATCGTCAGCGCTCACCTACTGACGTACACAGACCGATTAGTGGATACTACCCTAGTACTACTGGGGTGCAGTGTTCTGTCACGGCGGTGGCATATCGTTCAGTTCAGCGATGTCGACTTTGAACGCTGTTGGCATGTGTCCGCCCAATGTCAGCCTCCGAAACCATCGACCACTTCTCCGAGTCGTCGCCTTCTCATCGATTATCTCTGAACCCCTGTTTACCCCCCTGCACCGGGGTCAAAGCTACAGCGTCGCGCCGGCGGGTTCCAACTAGATACCCATCATGTCCATTCGCTCCGCGGAAGACCTCTTCCTCTGCCTCGTGTTAGTGGGAAGACTGATCATTCCGCTAGGTTGCTCTAGTAAGAGAATCCTCACGCCGGCGGCGTTTGTATTCTCCGCTTTTCCTAACTCGTTCATTTCATCCACACGAACTCGATCCTAAAATAGACGCCGACCGTTGCCAAACACCGAACACACATATATTTCGTAGACCAAGCATTGCTGCTATCTTCCTCAGGCATAATGGCGACGTCCCTATTGCATTTGCAGCTCAAGCAGTGGGCCACCGCTCTTTCCGCTGTATCCCAACGGCCCTGTTGGATTGGACTGTCCTTATGTTTCTTCGGTGCGTCTGCGACTATTATTTGGAAAAGGTGGCTTCTTTTTCCGAGGAAAACTTCCTCCAGCCTTCCTGGTCCGCCTATGAAGCCGGTGGTAGGTAACTTGTTCGATTTCGACAAGTCCCAGCCGTGGATAGCATTCACAGAGTGGAAGCAACAGTACGGTATATATAAATCTCACCTCTGGATGCTCGCGTATTGATGCTGTACTTTCAGGAGATGTTTTTGCGCTTCGCGTCCTTGGAAAAGACGTTGTCGTTCTGGGCTCGCTTAAAACGATGGGCGACCTCTTAGAGAGCCGCTCAGTTAACTTCTTGCATCGACCGACCTTTACAGTCGCCGGCGAGCTCATGGATCTCAACAAGGTACGTTGCGTCCTTTATTATCTTACCTACTCGAAACGGCTCGTCTAGAGTTTACCGTTTATGCCCTACGGCACCGAATGGCGAGCATGTCGAAAACTGGCACACAGGTCGCTGAGCCCCTCTGCCACGTCCAAATATCATCGCCTTCAGGAAGATGTTATTTCCCTCTTCGCAAAGGACCTATTGGACACCCCGGAACGTTTTTACGAGCATGCGCGATTGTAAGCATCTCTCTGTACTCGCGTGATCCTCAGAGCAATGACATAGTCGTATAGGTCTTCGGGACGTATCATACTCACGATCACATATGGTATCTCCGTACGTACTGCGGACAGCGAAGTTGGTACCTTCTGCTGTCTATCGTAATTCTTTTGAGTTAACGAGAACCCGTGTTAGTTCATCTCACATGCCGAAGAAACCATGAAGATCATCATGAAGTCCTCCGTACCGGGGGCGCACTGGTGTGATTTACTTCCCGCAAGTACGTTATTGCTTCCGATTGCAGGACCACAATCGATTTGAATGTTCGATATGTCAAGTGAAGTATCTGCCTTCCTGGGTCCCCTTCCAAAGATATGCGACGAAGGGGAAGGAGTTAATCGCCAAATTGGTATCCGCTCCCTTCGAGAAGGTAAAAATGGACATGGTCAGTTCCGTCTCGCCGGTCTGATACCGATTCGTTATCAAAACCGTTTACGTGACTCTCCAGGCATCAGGGATGGCTCGACCATCGCTTACTCAAGAGCTCCTCTCCGGAGAACCGTCGAAAAGTTTCAGTCGCCCTCAGTACGAAGATCGTGTCAAGTGGACCACAGGTACTACCAGTATACTCCACCCCCTGCTTTTGAACACGGTCTTCTAATAGCTACTGATCCGCCAATGAACAGGAACGATGTATGGAGGTCCGTTCATCATATTTCTTCAAATGTAGCCGTGGTTGTTCATGATGCCTCGTGTCCAGCTGGGAGTGAAACGGTTTATCTCATATATCGCGTCAGCTTCGTTTCACAGCTGATCATCGTTCTAGACATTCAGTGCATTCGTAACTCTCATGATGGCTATGGCGATGCATCCGGAGGTTCAGAAAAAGGCACAACAAGAAATCGATTCAATCATAGGGAGCGATGCGCTGCCAACGGTCGCCGACCGTGAAAAACTCCCGTACGTTAATGCCGTAATCAAGGAGACCATGCGTCGTTGGCCAATCGCACCACTCAGTGGGTCGCCTTAACCCTACTCCAATGAACGCATTGTCTGATCGCTTATCTTGGCCAGGTATTGCCAGGAGCGCTTCTAAAGAGGAGATATACAACGGATGCCTCATACCGGAAGGCTCTATCATTATTCCTAACCTATGGTAATCCGTTTTCGTCACGTTTCTCTGGGGAAAGCGTTGAACGGTTTTATCTTAGGGCCGTCGCTTTGGAACCTCATGGGATATATCCTCCCGAACAGTTCATACCTGAGCGCTTTATGGACATCTCCCAAAATGTTCCAGACCCAGGCATCTACGCTTTTGGTCTTGGGAAAAGGTAAAACCCCAATTTAGACATTCTGTATTCTCTGACAGTGTTCGCCGGCAGATCGTGTCCGGGCAAATACCTAGCAGAAAATTCGATCTTCATTTTCATAGTGACAGTCATGGCGTCGTTCAATCTATCTCTTCCAGACCCATCCCATATTCCGCAATTCACGGGCGATTTGGCAAGGTCATCGTGATCAATCGCTTAGATGCCTTCTCTTCCTTACTTTCGTCGCAGGTACCCAAAACCGTTCAAGTGTAACATCGAAGCCCGCTCAGAAGGCAAGAGGATACTGGTTCGAAACAGAGCGTCTCAGAGTGAAGCTTAAAGCACATAACCCCAGTCCAGAGATTGTATTCCTGCCGTTCATTCCGTGCCTCGTGCACCACAGTGATATTAATTCCACATTTTCTATTGATCGTGCTGAGCGCGAGCTCCCAGTAACTTAGTGGTCGAGAGCCATAGATCAGGCTTGTAGCCCCAGTAGGTCGCTCCTTATATGAACTCTGTGCGTCACCAAGACAATAGAATCTTGAGCACTTAGTAACTAATATATCTTGTTCTTCTACTAGCTGCATGTCATACAGGCTATCTGGCTGACGGTGGAGGACGCGCGCGCATGCCAGTGTAGGTGTATGCAGGCGGGCTCGCTGTCAGGAGCATTGGTAGTCCACCAATCGGATGCTCGGATCAGAAGACCGAGGCACAGGGTCCGAGCTTCATCGCATATGTATCGTTGGCTACGCTACCCATATATAATGCAGATCGTTCTAGATGATACGAGATGTAGAACATTGGTATCGACACATTTGATACGATAACGTGCTGGTATACTTGACGTACGATACCCCCATGACATGACACAGATCCGTGTATCGTCTGCTTGTGACGAGGTTGATTCAAGACCAATCGAACTGTGATCAACGCCGTAGAGGAGCATATCTAATAGCCACGATACCCTCTTGACACAGCAAGTACAGTACCCGTATCGATGCTACTGACACCACTGATTTAACGCAGTGTAGTGTAGGCTTGTGCGGAATCTAACGGAAGAACATCGATCGACCCAATACGTCGGTCTCCGCTAGATTCGATTCTTGATGCATCGTTGTTCTGTTCGAAATAGACTGCTATTGTTCTGTGTAGGTACATACTCAATGGAACGGCCGGTGGTCACTGTAGTCAGCGGAGCTGCGTGTGAGGAAGCTTCCGACGCCCAAGTCGGCGGAGCAGCAGTGAGTAGAGTACTTCGACTCTTCGAGACGACAGTACATAACTTTCCATTTGGAGTGGGTTCCCCGTTCCGAGGACCGTTCTGCGAGTTCTCCCGCGTGCCGACTCTCAGGTTCTCAGCGCCAGCCCTCAGCCCCGGTCAGCCCGTGTTATGGCTCGATGGGAAATTTATGAGCCTGAGGGTGTTGACGGAGATTGCTAGGGAGTCTCAAGATGAGCACGTAGTATTGAGTCCGGGTTTGTGTGACCAGCGCTTCAGCCACGGCGTACACTTCCAGCGGTGCGATCGTGTTGGTCCTACGTGCTGTATTGTATATTATATACAGCAATTTCTCAACGGATAGTCCCTAGTCAACGCGTTTGCGAGCCCAGAAGAAGTACGTATCGAGGGTCAATCTAGTATCAGCATTCTCCAACTCCTCCAAGCATCTCTTGGCGACTTCAGAGGTGATGTCGGGATGAACATGACGCTCGGACATCACTGAGACGACTCGTTTCATCGACGCTTTGTGAGCGAGTCCAAGTCTGTTCACCTTGGTATCTGTCGCAGACTCGTCACTTGAACCGGTAAACGAAGGTTGGCATTGGCTCAACTTACCAGTCTCGGACGACCCGGACAACGGCACCTCAACTTTCTGGCTATTGATGGTGTCGAAGTAGCCGGACGCTTGAGCAAGAGAAGCAAGCTCTCGACAAATAGTGATTTCGCAGCCTTTTTTGTCCATTATGGTGAGCCACGCCGAGATGTATGTTGCCCATCCCGGAGGAACAGGCCCCGCGGCTCTCATGTAGCTGGTGTCCGGCTCTTCGATAATCAACCAGCCACCTGGTTTCACGAGCTTGAAGATCCGGCTAAGGACCTCCCGTGGTTGAGGGACCTAAGGTTGGTATATGAGGACGATTCACCGTGTGTGGCAGACGTGACGGGTCCTCACATGCATAATTACCCAACGCGCGTGAACGACGTCAAAAGACCCGTCCTCAAATGGGAGCGATTTGGTGATGTCGGCCTGCTCGCAGTGACAGTTCTGAGGAAACGCGCTGGAAAAAAATGTAAGTATGGAATATGTACTCCAACCGGATATCATTACCGGGTGGGCATCGGCGAAATGTCGACTGCGATGACTGTGGCGTCTGGAAACTTGACGGCGGCGTCGATTGCCCTGATATATAACACCCTGTCAACGCGAATTTTGTTCGTGTGGAGGATTGGCGCACCATGCTCCGCTTCCAGCACTGATAGAGGTAGGTAGATAGTGAATAAGTAAGGCTGGGTCTCGTCCCAACGAACACTGGACAACTTGCCCGATATCTATAACTTTCTTGGGGTGAACGTCGTCGAGGGGCGCATAACCCAGTCGTCCGTCAAAGTACTCCGTCATGCTTCGGTGGAGAACATCGAGTCTACGAGTATTTTAAGTCAGAATCAGCAGGTTCTGACCAGTACTCTACATACCTCTCGAGCTCCTGATCGGACGTATTGACAGCCTGGACAATCCAGATTATCAACGGGATCACAAGGAGATATGATTGGATAACGCTACCGGGAAGACGTAGTCAGAGGTAGAATCGGACGCCTTGGACATCTGTGCGAAAGGCCTAAAGTATGGGAAAGACAGAATGGGTCCAGGGGTGCGACAGCATTCTTACTTATATGCAGTGCGCAAGGCCGCTGCCGCGCGCGGAACACTAGAAAAGTGATCTAGAGGTTGATCGTGGTGCAATGGACGGGGGGCGCATTCTGGTGCATTCGGCTTGAAGTCAGGGAAGGAGAATCTGGATTCGAGGCCCGGCTCAGACCGGACGATATTTGGGAAGGACTACCAGCCAGGACTGCTGCATCTCGCCGCCGCTGTGTCGGTCTATCTGCCCCTGAGCGCCGATGTTCAATCTCAGCCAGAGAACAAGGAATGGGGAATGGAACGTGCGTGTTGATAGAATCATAGAAGGCATAAGAATCGTGATACTTACAGTACAGGAGTGTGAGAAGGGGAGAAGGAAGACCCGAACCCGGGGGACGACTGAGCGGCGGTGAGCGCTGAACGCAAGCAGTGGCCGATCCCTCGAGCTTTGGAAGCCTTACTCTCGACGCTGAGGTTCAAGACCTCAAAGGACACAAAGATCAGGCCAGTGAGACTGTGTAAGACGATGGCATGGCCGACACACCATATTGATCCTTCCACAGAGTGAACGTCGTCCAAAGCGCATGCCGGTCGAAGTCAAACACGTTCCCGAATCCCGAGGAGGGTAAACCGGTAAAGGGCGCGGTCCGTGGAGTCGTGAGGTAGAAGACGTCTTGGATCTGAAAAGCCATGTGGCTAAAATGAATAGAGAAATGACTATAATGCCTTGGTTAGCTGTAGTGAGTAGCTCGGAGAGAAATTGGAGAAGAGCCATGATCTTCGTCGTCCTCGTCGATTATGTGGTAATTATCAAGATTCACCCACAAACCGCGACCGATCTCCGCTGCCTTTAGATACTTGATGACTCTTGAGCTTGATGCACTGTTGTTCGGATGGAACGTCTCTGATGGTCATTGAGCGAGGTAGCCGGGGAAGCACCTCTGATCGTGGTGTGGGTTTCTCGATAGGACGGTAATTGTGAGACGCAGATAAATAGTGTTACAGGAGGACGGGCTATAGGATAGGACGCTGGACGGCTGAATCAGATCAGCAAACGAACCGCATGAAACAAAGGCTGCGTGGGAACGCGCCGGTCCGCTTCGTCAAGTCGACCGAAGTCGACCTTTCAGAGAATCCAGCTTGCGGCGACGGCCTGCAACAATCGATAATTCGTGAGTGCACATCACCAAGGATATGAATGTATGCATTGATCGCAAGTAGTGAACAGCGACCTTCAAGTTCTACCAAAACAGCTGCGTTCTGGCTAAGTCAACGAGGTCAGCGACTCTGAGAGAACAAGCGCCCGTCGCCCCAACGGCTCTCCGTTTCGTTCCACTACGGTTCTAATACTGGAGAGTCATTGCATCACAAATCTACACCGACATACGCCGATACACTGTTGCTTGGGCACCCCACCTGTGAACTTGCAACGCCTTCTGCGAGTCTTCGATTATCACAATGCCCATCGTGTCTATGCACGACTTCGTCCAGTCAACTTTCGACTACGTCATCATAGGCGGCGGAACCGCTGGCCTTGCGGTGGCAGCCAGGTCAGTCTCACGTCATTTGATACAAAGTTCTCTCTTGTACTTAACCCGGCCATAGGCTTTCAGAGGACCCTAACGTTGTCGTTGGTGTCATTGAGGCTGGAGGGCACCATGAGTTCGCTCCGGAGGCCAACCTTCCAGGTTGAGATTCCTTTCGCTCTCTGTGTCGATTTTCGCTGACCGCAAATCGTGTTCCAAGGCTTTGCCGGTAGAGCAATGGCCAATCCCGAATTTGACTGGGCTTTCTCCAGCGTTCCTCAGAAGCATGCCAACGACCGTCTTGTTTTCCAACCGCGGGGAAAGGGACTCGGTGGTTCGTCGATGGTTCGCCTTTCAATCCCTGCAGAGACTTTGTATGGTGTATTCATGTTTTTCTTCTTTGTGACTAAGCTCAACCACCTCGCGTCTTCGCGCCCATCGAAGGCAGACATAGACACTCTCGAGAGCTTGGGTAACAAAGGATGGGGCTGGGACTCCCTATTGCCTTACTTCAAACGAGTACGCGCCTTACCATTCTCTCTCGCCGTTCTAATGTACCTACTATCTTCCGAAGAGTGAAACATGTGTCCCTTTGGAAGATAAGAAACTTTCCGAGTCTCTTGGTATCGCTCTCAACCCTGACGTCCACGGCAACGACGGTGAGTTGCCATCTCTTTGTCCTCACCCGTGTCGTTATGTTTGCCCATCAAAGGACCCATCGTGAAATCGTTCGCGAGCTGGTACAGTCCCTTGCACCACCCCATGCAGGAAGCATTCAGAAGTTTGGGCGTTTCTGTGAACGGCGAACCAGTTAGCATCTGCACTGCCTTCTTTGGAAATGTTTGACCCTACCTGCGCCATAGGCTAGTGGAATAAACGTCGGTTATAACACCGGATTCGGAACCGTCGACCCTTCGAGCGCGACGAGGTCCTACTCGGCCTCTGGATATTACAAGCCCAACGCATCCAGGAAGAACTTGATCGTCTTAACCAATGCACAAGTATCGAAGGTGCGTGTTTATTCCCGTTTTCATCCCGTCTATAAATGAGTATGAGACGCAGATTGTTTTGGAACCAACCGCCAACGGGCTGCAACGAGCGGTTGGCGTCGACATAATCCAATCTGGGGAAATATTTAACTTGCGTGGTGTTCGGAAGGAAGTCGTGCTTTCCGCTGGTAAGCCAACTTGTTCATGATGATATGTGTACCGTGCTCAACGTTCAAAATTCTGTACAGGCACGATGCAAACGCCTACCATACTTGAGCTCTCGGGCATCGGAAACTCGAACATACTCAAGAAACACGGCATACCTACTGTGATTAACTTACCTGGCGTCGGCGAAAATTTCCGTAAGCACTCCGCTTTGCTCTTCTGACTCAATTGAACGATGTTTTGAACGGCGCTTCCAGAGGACCACCCCATATCATTTATCATCGTTGAGGTCGACCCCATACTCGACAGCCTAGACATCCTCAAAGAACCGGTCAGACTGGCCGAACAGGAGGAGCTCTAGTGAGATACCGTCATTTTCACTCTGCCTCGCTTATGACTCGATGACTTTGTTTTAGCAAAAAGAAGGAGGGTATTTTTGCATCGATGGCATGCCAGCAATTCGCATACATCTCCGCGCCCACCTTACTAGGACCCGACATCATCAAACGATGGCAATCCCTGGTCGTGAGCGCCAACTCGACGAGTGTCCAATCTCTGGGGAAGCAATATGAGGCCATACGAAGCTGGATGGCCGAACCCGAGGAGGCATACATTGAGTACGTTTTAGGTGTTTCTCGTGGGCCGTTTCTGACGTCCATACCGTAGACTGCTTGGCCTTCCTGGCCATTTCTTTACTCCCGCGTCAGTCGCGGTCCCGGGCAGGCGATACTACTCCTTCGTCGTCTCGGTCATGCATCCACTGTCCCGTGGCTCGGTGCACATCCCCTCGTCAAACCCTGCCGACGCTCCGGCCATCGATCCCAACTATCTCGACCACCCCGTCGACCTTGAAATGCTTACCAGCGGCGTCAAACTTGCTCTCAAGCTGTTCAACACAGACCCTGTGAAGCAGGCGACCGTGGGATACGTCATGCCCAGCCAGGAGATCTGCGACCAGGGTGATAGCGCGCTGAAGGCATACGTCAAGGAGACGGTTGGCTGCTCCTTCCATCCGCTCGGAACTGCCTCCATGCTTCCACGCGATGAGGGCGGTGTTGTTGACGAGAACCTCAAAGTTTACGGAACGTCAAATCTGCGCGTGGTATGTCTTCATATTATATGCGTGTGTCTTTCATTGATCAATCGCTGTACAGATCGATTGTTCTATACTACCACTTGCGAGCAAACATTTTCTTTTGTCATTGCGTGATTCCCCTCTGACCCAGACTCGTAGGAGGTGTCTGCGCACACTCAGAGTATTGTGTACGCAATCGCGGAGAAGGTGCGAGAGTTTTTAGATCAAGTTTTATCAAGTTTATAGTTGATTCCTTGGCTAGGGCGCCGACATCTTGAAACGTTGCACATAATGTTTGCTCGTCTGACTGTATCCATTGCCCAGTACGAGTACAGGTTTCATAGTCCGTAAAAGGTATCCATTGAATGAGAAATGATTCGTCAACTTCATTGTCAGGCATTCGGAAACTAATCGGATTGGTTGCATCAGGCTGTTGAGTTGCCTGCTTACCGGTTATCGCATCAACCAGACCACACCGCCGCTACTTGCGAGTGCGTACGTGTATTCCGTGGCTGCGTGCATGAAAATTCGCTCACTTCTGCGCCACAACATACTTCGTGATAGCGTCAAGTTCGCTCCATTATTCCGAGTCTCCTCTAATTTGCTTATAACGGATCCGCTTGTGGGATCTTGCACCTCACTAACTGTAAGGTCTTTGGTGGGAAAGTCGTATACTTTGCTCTGGAGTCTGCGAATCGAAGGCATGCTTTGAATACGACCTTCGTACAATCCCTGTACAATCGATAGAAGACAGCATACAATTTCGAGGAAATATAGAGAAAAGAGTGCTGGCAACGGGCATCATAAAGCTAAAATACACAAAGGAACCAGAGACTAAGTGCTGCATGCACCAAGTCAGCGCATTGCCCATTATGAGGAGACTGTATAACGTAGGTCGCTGGGTAACAAGTACATGACGCACGGCTCGCCCAAATCACTTGCGCTTATTTTTCGGTTTGGGCTTCGTCGACCCAGTCGCTTTGGACTTGCCCGATCCGGTCGACTTCGACTTCGCCGATTTGGACTTCGCTGATCCAGTCGATTTGGACTTCTTCGACCCAGTCGTTTGCGGCCGTGTCCCGGGAGCGGGGACGGCCCTTGACAAAGTCGCTGTCTCGTTCCCCAGCAGGGTCTTGGACGAAGGTGGAGTTCCCACGGAGCCGCATCAGGGAAAACCTCCCCCCCTAAGGTGATGCTAAGGTGCGTCAAAATTTGACGACCTTTAGAGAGAGCCGCCGCGAGCACTCTAAAAGCTCGAAGTCCATCTAACCGCTTCTAAGTTTCTTTCGTAGTTTCTTGTCAAGTTCACGCGGCCCCCTTCGTCGTCGCCATTCTCGCTCGTATAGTCGTCCCTTCTGTCCCCCGACTGCCTCTATACATTGTCTGACATCCGAATGATACAAATATATTTTATTGTTTGCTATTTTGTCAAAATACCTTCATGTACGTGTTCCGCTCGAGGAAGGGGTTCACTCGAAACTTGGAACACTCCTCGAGCACATTGTAACTCGTCCAATGACGCGGGGCCGTTGCCCCAAATCGGGGGAAGAGTTGCACGCTACGTTGGATATCTTCCACAGGTATGATCTCCACTTCGCGTCGACCGTTGCGAATGGACCGAGAGACTCGGTACATGAGCGTGTCGTCCTCTGGCTCGGCCGCGAAGGGTGAAAACCATTCGACGTATGCAAGATGCCGCGGGGGCGACGGACGCGATTCGTCGAAGACTTGGGTTGCGACCTTCGTTGCGAGGTGAAACACGACACGGACCTGAGCCACGCGAAGTCCTGGACCTCAGGATATGAGCAAGGAACATGGTGAACCGTCAAGAGGTACATACCAACAACCCCCTTCGATGATCCATCGTGACCAGTGCGAACCAACACGGTATCGAATCGTCCAGGGATTGGCCGGCCACGGTTGTCCGAACGTTGAGGACGAACATGGGCAGCGTCACGGTCATCTTCGCCGTTTTCGCGCCGCAACGCGTCGTGGTTCCAAAACTTGATCTTGTGGTACACGGCGACGGAGGTTGTAGGAATGAGTGTATTGTCTGCCTTGTGACGAGCAGCTGAAGGTGTGAGATGGGGGAAGTTGTGTTTGACAATGAAGGCGGCCAGAGCATCTCCGAAGTCAACGGCGCCGTACGCGTCGCTGAGAATATTGAAAGAAACGGACTTGACGGAGGCATGTTTTGTCATCTCAATGTGTGTGTGTAGGAAGACCTCGGGTACATGTTCAGCGGTGACGGCGGGTTTGCCAGCGAGGCGCCACTGGAGAAAAGCAGCATGCGATTGAACTTTCTCGCGCCGTTCGAGCCAGGTTGTCATCTGGGGGTATTCATCTTTGCAGTTGGTGGACCTGTACGCGTCCTTCGTGAAGTCGATGTGCAGCCTTTCCGTTTGCTCCGTGTTGTAATTGTCTGTTGTGCCGAACAGCTCGATGCTGGACCTGTAGTGACGCAAACCGTGGAGCTTGGGTAAGTTGAAATCAGTGCGGATCCCTAACTCGATGAAAATAGCCTTGTTGTCGTGGAAGCGCTGAAGAGCATCGTCCATGGCGGTCAGGGTCGCGTCGGTATGCAACGGGTACTGAGCAAGATAGAGAAAGTCCAAGAGGCCTCTGACTGCGCGTATGAGTCGTGCAGGATTACGGCCGTCGGGAAGGGGGAGGTCGGCAATGAGACCCAAAAGAATGCGGCACATATGCTTGTGTTCAGTGCCAGAGATGCGCGAGAGCGTGGTGATTCCTTTGGTGAAGAGGTGTGCGTTGTGATTGGGAGGCATGCGACGGCAGCGGGCATCGATCTCGTCGGGTCCAAATGCTTGCGGGTCTGAAACCCAGCCCACAACGTGCTTGACTACGCCTTGATACAACTGATGGAGGATATCTGGGGTACAGGAGACAAAGATGTTGGTATAAGGAAGATCCTCCCAGAACGGGTGGAAGATGGGTCGAAAGCGTGCGTCGCGACACGCAGCATGGAATATGGCTGGTTCTTCATCAGCCAGCTCGAAGACATCCAGAGCGTCGTCGACAGAGCGAAATGGATAGTCACTGTCATCGTTGTAGTCGCCGAGCTCATTATGACGAGCGGGACAGCGCGGACAGTCACCATAAAGTGTTGAGGTGACGAGGACTTGCTCGGGATAATCCCCGACGAACGTAGCATAGATTAGGTGGCAGCGCCGCCAAACGCCGTCCCCGCTAACCATAGCGATACCGCACTCCGAGGAGTCCTTGATGGGAGCGAGGATCCTTCGCATGCATTCATGAAAGACATTCCCAACTGCCCGGCGCCGTGCTGCCTTGTTGGTGATGTGTTCAAGCTTCGCAGTAGGCAGATACCCCACGAGAACCTGTGCGCGGCGTGACGGTTTGCGGCGGATGCTTTTTGGAATGTTTCCGATTGTCATGTAAACCGGATAAGCTGACTTGCCACGGAACATGGTAAGTTGTGTCTTGTCGGAGGAGATGATAAGGGGGACAACAGTTGCGCCTGGATGGATTGCTTCAATAGAGGACTGTACATAAACATGGTTAGAATCTACAGCTACTTCTTCGACGGACGAGGTGACGGACCTGAACATTCCACCACCACTTTCCTGTGTTCATCTCATCGAAAATGCGAATTGTCATGTCTTCATCTTGATAGTGCCGCTCTGGCGCGAACATAAGGTGCTCTGCGAACTCAGGATCACCGTACAACGCACGGACACATGGTATGATGTCGCGCATGTAAACCTCAAATGTCTCGCCGCCGATCCGAATCTCTTCCATTGAAAACTTGGGCCGACCTGGAAGCTGCTCGTCGATGATCTTGTTGAGCTGCGCAGTGGTTCGATACGAGAGGCCAAGTTTTTCAGGCAGCTAGAGACAAGATCAGTTTCGCCGATTGCAGCTCAAAAACCAACAGAAAACATACCTCATCCATTTGGAAGAGTTCCGAGACGGCCGACGAGGTTGGACCCCTGGTCTTCGCCCAGTACGCCATGGTCCAGTCTATCTTGGATTTGAACGGGGCCCATATGTTGCCCTCACCACCAGCATCGAAATGCGAACCCAGTGCCTCGTAGCGAGACACGGCGGGCGTGCAGTCGAGAGGGGCACCGGCACCTTCACCCGGAAAATGCTGAATGATGGGATGTTTCCAAAGCTGACCTTCCACATGGAGGCGTTCCGCTGGTGTGAAAAGACGGCCGGAAGTCCCAGAGTTGGGAGATGCACCACCCCAAGCCGTATCGGGCTCCTCCACATGAACCAGGGGGGCATTTGGGTTGATATCCGACTCAATGTGGTGCTGGCGGAGGGCTTCTAGGATTTGCGCGTCATTCTCTTCATCCGAGTCGGCGTCGTCGGTAAGGCCGGGGACCATGTCATCATCCTCATCTTCATCGTCAACTTGATCGGTTGGACTGGGGATGGTAGGATGGCCTTCGAGAAATGTGTCGGGGTGGTCTGATGGTGCGTCAATATCCATACGGTCTCCATGTGCGCTGGAAGAGGGGCCATCGCTGTCCCAGACTCCGAGATCGGCGGGTGAATATGAAGTGGCGAAATAGTCGCCCGTGAAATGTTGTTCGGCTTCAAATGCATTGTCATCCTTGTGTACTGCGTTGGCAGGGGGTCCGGGTACACCAGGATGACCAGAGAAAATGCCCAGAAATTCAGTATCTCGACGAGCCTGACTAGCGGCACGGCAGACGTCTCGACGGGTTTGTGCCCAGTGATTTGCAAGGCCCTTGCCGGTAAAGGACTTGTCACATCCAGGGCATGTGTTCGTTGATTCTGACGCTGTTTTGGGCATGGTGACGTGGTGAGAATGGATAACGAGGTTGTTGTCGGAGTTGAGGAGAAAGAATGCACATTCGCCCCTGGCTATGGCCTCGCGACCGTAGGAACCCTCTAAAATCCAAAATCTCTAAACCAAATCTACCTTGAGCACATGTCAGCTCAATGGGTTGCGCTTATAAGTTGACGCTCACTTACAGTCAACTCTCCATCTCCCTCCAATTCCCCATTCTTTTCCACTTCTCTTCATTCTCTGACTTAGTACTCGGGCACCATGAGCAAACGCACAACCCGTACCTCTACTTCGAAGCCGCAACAGCGCACGACATCCCCGACACAGGCTGCCAGCACACCGGCGTTGACCAGGGGCGAGAAAGCCAAAGCAACCCGAGCTCGCACCAAAGCCGCTGCGCTCGCACTCCAGAATGCGAATGAGTCGTCTTCTAACCCAGCAGGTGCGTTAGGTTTTGCACCATACAGACGAATTCTACGAGACTTACCATTGTGTCATCAGAACCAGTCCTTGTGCCAGTGGCCCCCGGTGCGTGTTCATTTGGTGCCGTTTTCCTCAATTCTCATTGACCTATATGAATAACATTTCAGCCGACACTACTGCTCCTGTCCCCGCAAAAAAGCGCAAGGCCCATACCTCGAACGTTGACCTTGTTGGCAGTGCGGACGCAGTCGAACCACCCAGCAAAAAGACAAAAGCCCGTAAAGGTGCGTATCTCTCACGCTGTGGTGCAGTGACGCGTCGTCCAACTAATTTTCATCTTCCAGGACGTGTTCCTCCACTCGTCCTGGACGAGGACACGCCGCCGCTGGCTCCACTGAAGATCTGGTCAGACCAGACGGCTCCAGCTCCTTCTCGTACATTGGCAGCCTCGGGCAACGTTCCGGTTGCGGCTATCGAGGTACGGGGTTTTCTTGCAACTCTCGGATTCGGTTTACTTACCTCGAGGGATACACAGGTCGACGACGACGACGACAGCTCCCTGCCCGCACTCTCTGATACGGAGGGCGAGAACTCAGAGCCGGACGACATGGAGGAGATGCATTGTATGGCCAAGGGGAACTCCCGGGCCCTCCAGAAAGCTATGGATCTTGAGGTGCGCCCCATATTTCGCGCATCTTCCACTCAAAATTGGACTGATGCACGCAATGACAGCGTCCTCAATGGATGCGCTCACTTGTCAAGTCCCCTGTGCCGCAGAACATCCATGCGGTGACGGTCTTTTCCGCCTTGGTTCCATCCCCGTCCTTCCACGCGATATCCACCGGAACTCCCGAAGGTCTGGCACTGCTACCCGCTCCAACTTCTCAGGCTCCCCCGGCAGTCGTGGCAGGCAATCAGACAATGCCCAACCCCTCTGAACATCAAGAGGATGATATGCCCGAGCTTGTGACAGGTCTGTAACATCCGTCTCTCCTTGTTTCTTTCTACTTATATCATCTTAGATGGTGCTACTGTTCCCTCTGCACCTCAACCGGATGCTACGCCTCTGCCGCCGGTCGCTGCGCCTGCCACGCAACAACCTTTGCAACATACCGACGGACTCGTTGGAGGTAACTTTTCTCAGAGTCGCATGTGGCGAATCCTGGGTCTGGTAGGTGACCGATATGTATCTGATGCCGACGGTCCTATAGGAGCTGGTGTTGTCAGCCTTCCCGACGCAACAATTACCGATCCCAACGAGCCTCACCCTCCACACACCGACCTGGTCCTTCCGCCCCAAGGACAACGGATGCGCCTTTCGCATCAGTCTGACATTGTTCAGCGGATGGTTCGCGACGCATTCATGCAGCTTATGCTCCATCTGTACTTCGTCAACAGTTTTCCTGATGGCATCTTGGCTGCCTCGTTTGCTCGGCAAGCTCTGACTGTTGCAGCATCACTGCGGGAGGTTTGCCGTCACATATATAGGCGTGTCTTGCAAGAAGGGGCATATCTCGAACCTCTCATTCCATTGGTACGTCCTGCAGCTCATCGTGAAGATCTGATTAACCATGTTATAGATTTCCGCTCGTGTCGCACTCTACCGCAAGACCGTCAAGGACCACAGTGATAGCCTCGTCGTGGCAATGTTCAATCTACTTCCGAACGGAGTGCACTGTGAACAAAGGGTGACCGCTGCACTGTTGGACTATGCGTATATTTTCCGTCGCAACTCGCCGGTAATTTACATACATTGTCAGCTTATCGAGTTTCAACTAACGATACCTAGGATGGTTTGACGGGAGCTGTGCGCCGTAGCTGGCCGTACCGCCATCCCATCGGCATCACAATCATGAACCGTCTGCTTTTTGCGCGGGGCCTCGCGAACCAGCAACGTCCATGGTTTCCATTTCGCGTCGACTCTGTCACCAACGAGTATCAGCTTGAGCTCCCTCAAGCTCTTGTTGCACTCGTGTACACGGCGGTACGTAACACTTCTCGCATCTCACCGGCAATACTAACACATCTTTCGGATACTAGGTCTATGCATCTCTATATGAACACCGTTCCGGTCAGCAACAGAGGGGCGATTTCTCCTCCGACGCATTCCTTGACGTCTACAACGGCCACATTGCGACTCTCGAGAACATCAGGACCACTCGCCCAGAGCACTACCACCGCATGATGTTCAATCTGTACACGGAGGTCTCGTAAGTCCAAATCAACACTACCGTGATATAATCATACTAACCTCCGCCTAGAGCTGCTGGCACATCTTCTCCTGCCCCAAATGCAGTCTTTGCCGGGGCTATCGCGGCAATTGAGTTTGAGGATGCGTAAATTGTGTACTCCCACCGCCTCCCCCATCATACACTGTTCTCTTTCCTTGCGTCGTTATACCTGTCTCGTTCGTCCTGCCCCCACTTACGTCCTGTCTACTAATGTCTTTCGTGTCCATACTTACCACTACTCTCCATTCCGTATTCTGCCTCCCATCCCCCGCTACGCGTGTCCACTCGTTTACGTTTCATCCCCCCCCCCCGCCCGGCTGTCTGTTTGTATCGTACTATCCTGCCCTGTGCTAATGTTTCTAATGACCATAATTCTGGTCTAAACCGTTTGAACCCGCGAGCTAACCCCGAACAAATGGCACGGGTATATGTCTTCCTAAATTTATCCTAATGTACTAAACCCTTGCCAAGGCGGACGCACCGACCGCCGCCTTAGCAAAACCTAGTACAGTTTTAGGCCAGGATTACCCGTCATTTTGCTTCTAATAAGAGGGGGACCTTCCTAAACTCCTAAGCCGCAAATTAGAGCCAATAAGATCAAATTATTACAATTTTGCAGGGGAGGTTTTCCCAGAGCGTCGTTAAGGCGCATCCTCTTCGATTCACTTTCTTCAACCCCGTCCTCCAAATCACGCCGTTTCGACGTTGTGGGATTATTGTATGCCGTCTTGACCGCAGAACCCGTTGGGTTGTAGACGGAGGCAACCGCACCCTCAGAGATTTGGTTTTGCGCCCCATCGTTCTGGGGCCAGCCCGGAGTTTTGAGAGCGGTTATAAAGGCCCCCCCAACTAGTTTTGAGGTCTCCAAGTTCTTCATACATGCCTCTCTTTCGGCCTCCACCTCAGCTCCGGTGAGCTCCTTCGAAGGAATTGCCACGACCACATCGGTGCCGTAGGCTGCGTCGATGTCGGGATCTTCGCGCTTGGCTTCCACCGCATCGGACACCTCACGGTAGAGAGGTTTGAAGAGGTCGCGCAGCTCGTTCATTAATATGACGAGGGGACGAGGGAGATCCCAGCTGGCCTGAAGCTCCTTCGCCGTGAAACAGTTCCCTGTCAGTATGGACTTCCTCACTACCCCCCCGACTGCAAGGTCGAAGGCGGTGTGGAAGTTCAAGGCGAAAGTATTCTGGTCGGCGGAGCAGATAGTAGGTCGATATTTGAGAACGTGATGGAAAAGGACGTGGACGAAGGACTCGAGGTCGTCCCGCAGAAGATGGTCCCGTCCGATAGGATTCATCAGAATGGCCACAGACATGTATTGCACCGTTCCCTATCGAACAGGTTAGGATAAATGCGAAGCAGCTCATGAATGTGGAAAGACTCACTGTTCGCCACCGCCGACGCGCCTCTAATCCGTCCTTCGTAAACCAGCACAGGTCCCAGTCAATAAGCATTCCGTTCCCGTCATCGTCGATCATAATGTTGCTGGCACTGACGTCGCGATGCAATGTTTCTGCATCTATGTAGGCTTTCCAATGACCTGAAGCTATCGTAAGAAACCACGACCGTGTTAACAGATGAAGGTACGCACAGAAAACAGCATGTGACAGAGCTCGACACAGTTGTTCGGTTGAACTGAATTTGTTGAGTGGGCGGCCAATCTTCCCGAAAACAGTACGATGGTGGGTAAGGGGATAGACGTCGTGCGTCATGTATGCCCATTCCTTCTCCGCGTAATTTTGCGTTTGAGTGGTCTGTGACTCCCGCGTTGACGTTTGTGAGGAAGTAGACTTCTTCTTGGACTTGGCAGATGATTTCTTCTTGGAACGAGACGGAGAATCCAACGGGACATCGCCGCCGTAAAGATAATCGGGGAGATGGGGAACTTTGGCCTCGTTGAGACGCTCATAGATTTCGCCCTCAATGGGCATGCCCGAGAGTGAAATGCGCCAGCTGTCCTTCAGGAAGACCAGCTTTGGCGCCTCGGGGTCTGTGATATCGACTCCGATGTACCCGAACGTCGATCGGCCGGGAAGAGTGCGAGGGTATGCTTGTGGTCGACCAGTGATAACGATGTGACAGTCTTCTTTGTCCCAGACCTCGAAGCGACGCAGCACTTCAGTCTCCTCGGGCAGGGCATGGGGAGATCTCGCTTCTCGTTTGGCTTTGAAGACGCTGTGGGCAAGCTCCGTCTCTCGGACGCTTGGGAGCGAGACAGTCGTGTCGAAGCCACGCTGAGCGGGGGTCATGAAGTTGAATCTCCAGAGAAACTCTGCCAGATACGACGTCGTTTGCCAGTTGAACCTCTCGGAGAAGATGGCGCCGCTGCGGTCCCATCGAAAGAGGCGAGCCTCTTCCTCCATGATGACCACGGAGAACACAAAGACACGATGTGTGTTCTCGAACATCAACATCGCATACGACAACAGCTGCCCGCGCACCTCGGAGGCATCCTCGTCCTTGCCCACTGGGTCAAGGTTCTTGCGGTCCTCGGCGTGGGCTGGGGCCTTCATAGGATCTTCGCATCGTGTCCTCTGCCCGGAAGCATTCTTGAATTTCAGCTCCAAGAAAAAGAGGGATTTCATGAACATTTCGAAGTCCTTCCTCTTTTGCTTGGGCGTGGGGGACGGTGCGTCGGAAGGCAATGGAGTGGAAGTGGACGATGGGGATCGGAGAGGGTTGTTCCCTTTTTGGAACGCAGTCATGTCCGCCTTGCCCGTAATACCAGTGCTCTCACCCTTTCCTATGACGTTGTGTGTGTCCTCGACGTCCATGTGTAAGCAGAAAGGCGCAAAAGCCGGAATCTGGAAATCGACATTAGCGATAACCTCCGTGGTTGCAATAGCGAAAGACATACGAGGGTCGACTCCTCAACTTTGACACCTTTGGTGTAGTCGAACTTCCCATCGTTTGGTAAAGGGGGAGCCCACGCTGGCAGTCCCCCCATATGCTCTGGGAAAACCTCCCCTGCAAAATTGTAATAATTTGATCTTATTGGCTCTAATTTGCGGCTTAGGAGTTTAGGAAGGTCCCCCTCTTATTAGAAGCAAAATGACGGGTAATCCTGGCCTAAAACTGTACTAGGTTTTGCTAAGGCGGCGGTCGGTGCGTCCGCCTTGGCAAGGGTTTAGTACATTAGGATAAATTTAGGAAGACATATACCCGTGCCATTTGTTCGGGGTTAGCTCGCGGGTTCAAACGGTTTAGACCAGAATTATGGTCATTAGAAACATTAGCACAGGGCAGGATAGTACGATACAAACAGACAGCCGGGCGGGGGGGGGGGATGAAACGTAAACGAGTGGACACGCGTAGCGGGGGATGGGAGGCAGAATACGGAATGGAGAGTAGTGGTAAGTATGGACACGAAAGACATTAGTAGACAGGACGTAAGTGGGGGCAGGACGAACGAGACAGGTATAACGACGCAAGGAAAGAGAACAGTGTATGATGGGGGAGGCGGTGGGAGTACACAATTTACGCATCCTCAAACTCAATTGCCGCGATAGCCCCGGCAAAGACTGCATTTGGGGCAGGAGAAGATGTGCCAGCAGCTCTAGGCGGAGGTTAGTATGATTATATCACGGTAGTGTTGATTTGGACTTACGAGACCTCCGTGTACAGATTGAACATCATGCGGTGGTAGTGCTCTGGGCGAGTGGTCCTGATGTTCTCGAGAGTCGCAATGTGGCCGTTGTAGACGTCAAGGAATGCGTCGGAGGAGAAATCGCCCCTCTGTTGCTGACCGGAACGGTGTTCATATAGAGATGCATAGACCTAGTATCCGAAAGATGTGTTAGTATTGCCGGTGAGATGCGAGAAGTGTTACGTACCGCCGTGTACACGAGTGCAACAAGAGCTTGAGGGAGCTCAAGCTGATACTCGTTGGTGACAGAGTCGACGCGAAATGGAAACCATGGACGTTGCTGGTTCGCGAGGCCCCGCGCAAAAAGCAGACGGTTCATGATTGTGATGCCGATGGGATGGCGGTACGGCCAGCTACGGCGCACAGCTCCCGTCAAACCATCCTAGGTATCGTTAGTTGAAACTCGATAAGCTGACAATGTATGTAAATTACCGGCGAGTTGCGACGGAAAATATACGCATAGTCCAACAGTGCAGCGGTCACCCTTTGTTCACAGTGCACTCCGTTCGGAAGTAGATTGAACATTGCCACGACGAGGCTATCACTGTGGTCCTTGACGGTCTTGCGGTAGAGTGCGACACGAGCGGAAATCTATAACATGGTTAATCAGATCTTCACGATGAGCTGCAGGACGTACCAATGGAATGAGAGGTTCGAGATATGCCCCTTCTTGCAAGACACGCCTATATATGTGACGGCAAACCTCCCGCAGTGATGCTGCAACAGTCAGAGCTTGCCGAGCAAACGAGGCAGCCAAGATGCCATCAGGAAAACTGTTGACGAAGTACAGATGGAGCATAAGCTGCATGAATGCGTCGCGAACCATCCGCTGAACAATGTCAGACTGATGCGAAAGGCGCATCCGTTGTCCTTGGGGCGGAAGGACCAGGTCGGTGTGTGGAGGGTGAGGCTCGTTGGGATCGGTAATTGTTGCGTCGGGAAGGCTGACAACACCAGCTCCTATAGGACCGTCGGCATCAGATACATATCGGTCACCTACCAGACCCAGGATTCGCCACATGCGACTCTGAGAAAAGTTACCTCCAACGAGTCCGTCGGTATGTTGCAAAGGTTGTTGCGTGGCAGGCGCAGCGACCGGCGGCAGAGGCGTAGCATCCGGTTGAGGTGCAGAGGGAACAGTAGCACCATCTAAGATGATATAAGTAGAAAGAAACAAGGAGAGACGGATGTTACAGACCTGTCACAAGCTCGGGCATATCATCCTCTTGATGTTCAGAGGGGTTGGGCATTGTCTGATTGCCTGCCACGACTGCCGGGGGAGCCTGAGAAGTTGGAGCGGGTAGCAGTGCCAGACCTTCGGGAGTTCCGGTGGATATCGCGTGGAAGGACGGGGATGGAACCAAGGCGGAAAAGACCGTCACCGCATGGATGTTCTGCGGCACAGGGGACTTGACAAGTGAGCGCATCCATTGAGGACGCTGTCATTGCGTGCATCAGTCCAATTTTGAGTGGAAGATGCGCGAAATATGGGGCGCACCTCAAGATCCATAGCTTTCTGGAGGGCCCGGGAGTTCCCCTTGGCCATACAATGCATCTCCTCCATGTCGTCCGGCTCTGAGTTCTCGCCCTCCGTATCAGAGAGTGCGGGCAGGGAGCTGTCGTCGTCGTCGTCGACCTGTGTATCCCTCGAGGTAAGTAAACCGAATCCGAGAGTTGCAAGAAAACCCCGTACCTCGATAGCCGCAACCGGAACGTTGCCCGAGGCTGCCAATGTACGAGAAGGAGCTGGAGCCGTCTGGTCTGACCAGATCTTCAGTGGAGCCAGCGGCGGCGTGTCCTCGTCCAGGACGAGTGGAGGAACACGTCCTGGAAGATGAAAATTAGTTGGACGACGCGTCACTGCACCACAGCGTGAGAGATACGCACCTTTACGGGCTTTTGTCTTTTTGCTGGGTGGTTCGACTGCGTCCGCACTGCCAACAAGGTCAACGTTCGAGGTATGGGCCTTGCGCTTTTTTGCGGGGACAGGAGCAGTAGTGTCGGCTGAAATGTTATTCATATAGGTCAATGAGAATTGAGGAAAACGGCACCAAATGAACACGCACCGGGGGCCACTGGCACAAGGACTGGTTCTGATGACACAATGGTAAGTCTCGTAGAATTCGTCTGTATGGTGCAAAACCTAACGCACCTGCTGGGTTAGAAGACGACTCATTCGCATTCTGGAGTGCGAGCGCAGCGGCTTTGGTGCGAGCTCGGGTTGCTTTGGCTTTCTCGCCCCTGGTCAACGCCGGTGTGCTGGCAGCCTGTGTCGGGGATGTCGTGCGCTGTTGCGGCTTCGAAGTAGAGGTACGGGTTGTGCGTTTGCTCATGGTGCCCGAGTACTAAGTCAGAGAATGAAGAGAAGTGGAAAAGAATGGGGAATTGGAGGGAGATGGAGAGTTGACTGTAAGTGAGCGTCAACTTATAAGCGCAACCCATTGAGCTGACATGTGCTCAAGGTAGATTTGGTTTAGAGATTTTGGATTTTAGAGGGTTCCTACGGTCGCGAGGCCATAGCCAGGGGCGAATGTGCATTCTTTCTCCTCAACTCCGACAACAACCTCGTTATCCATTCTCACCACGTCACCATGCCCAAAACAGCGTCAGAATCAACGAACACATGCCCTGGATGTGACAAGTCCTTTACCGGCAAGGGCCTTGCAAATCACTGGGCACAAACCCGTCGAGACGTCTGCCGTGCCGCTAGTCAGGCTCGTCGAGATACTGAATTTCTGGGCATTTTCTCTGGTCATCCTGGTGTACCCGGACCCCCTGCCAACGCAGTACACAAGGATGACAATGCATTTGAAGCCGAACAACATTTCACGGGCGACTATTTCGCCACTTCATATTCACCCGCCGATCTCGGAGTCTGGGACAGCGATGGCCCCTCTTCCAGCGCACATGGAGACCGTATGGATATTGACGCACCATCAGACCACCCCGACACATTTCTCGAAGGCCATCCTACCATCCCCAGTCCAACCGATCAAGTTGACGATGAAGATGAGGATGATGACATGGTCCCCGGCCTTACCGACGACGCCGACTCGGATGAAGAGAATGACGCGCAAATCCTAGAAGCCCTCCGCCAGCACCACATTGAGTCGGATATCAACCCAAATGCCCCCCTGGTTCATGTGGAGGAGCCCGATACGGCTTGGGGTGGTGCATCTCCCAACTCTGGGACTTCCGGCCGTCTTTTCACACCAGCGGAACGCCTCCATGTGGAAGGTCAGCTTTGGAAACATCCCATCATTCAGCATTTTCCGGGTGAAGGTGCCGGTGCCCCTCTCGACTGCACGCCCGCCGTGTCTCGCTACGAGGCACTGGGTTCGCATTTCGATGCTGGTGGTGAGGGCAACATATGGGCCCCGTTCAAATCCAAGATAGACTGGACCATGGCGTACTGGGCGAAGACCAGGGGTCCAACCTCGTCGGCCGTCTCGGAACTCTTCCAAATGGATGAGGTATGTTTTCTGTTGGTTTTTGAGCTGCAATCGGCGAAACTGATCTTGTCTCTAGCTGCCTGAAAAACTTGGCCTCTCGTATCGAACCACTGCGCAGCTCAACAAGATCATCGACGAGCAGCTTCCAGGTCGGCCCAAGTTTTCAATGGAAGAGATTCGGATCGGCGGCGAGACATTTGAGGTTTACATGCGCGACATCATACCATGTGTCCGTGCGTTGTACGGTGATCCTGAGTTCGCAGAGCACCTTATGTTCGCGCCAGAGCGGCACTATCAAGATGAAGACATGACAATTCGCATTTTCGATGAGATGAACACAGGAAAGTGGTGGTGGAATGTTCAGGTCCGTCACCTCGTCCGTCGAAGAAGTAGCTGTAGATTCTAACCATGTTTATGTACAGTCCTCTATTGAAGCAATCCATCCAGGCGCAACTGTTGTCCCCCTTATCATCTCCTCCGACAAGACACAACTTACCATGTTCCGTGGCAAGTCAGCTTATCCGGTTTACATGACAATCGGAAACATTCCAAAAAGCATCCGCCGCAAACCGTCACGCCGCGCACAGGTTCTCGTGGGGTATCTGCCTACTGCGAAGCTTGAACACATCACCAACAAGGCAGCACGGCGCCGGGCAGTTGGGAATGTCTTTCATGAATGCATGCGAAGGATCCTCGCTCCCATCAAGGACTCCTCGGAGTGCGGTATCGCTATGGTTAGCGGGGACGGCGTTTGGCGGCGCTGCCACCTAATCTATGCTACGTTCGTCGGGGATTATCCCGAGCAAGTCCTCGTCACCTCAACACTTTATGGTGACTGTCCGCGCTGTCCCGCTCGTCATAATGAGCTCGGCGACTACAACGATGACAGTGACTATCCATTTCGCTCTGTCGACGACGCTCTGGATGTCTTCGAGCTGGCTGATGAAGAACCAGCCATATTCCATGCTGCGTGTCGCGACGCACGCTTTCGACCCATCTTCCACCCGTTCTGGGAGGATCTTCCTTATACCAACATCTTTGTCTCCTGTACCCCAGATATCCTCCATCAGTTGTATCAAGGCGTAGTCAAGCACGTTGTGGGCTGGGTTTCAGACCCGCAAGCATTTGGACCCGACGAGATCGATGCCCGCTGCCGTCGCATGCCTCCCAATCACAACGCACACCTCTTCACCAAAGGAATCACCACGCTCTCGCGCATCTCTGGCACTGAACACAAGCATATGTGCCGCATTCTTTTGGGTCTCATTGCCGACCTCCCCCTTCCCGACGGCCGTAATCCTGCACGACTCATACGCGCAGTCAGAGGCCTCTTGGACTTTCTCTATCTTGCTCAGTACCCGTTGCATACCGACGCGACCCTGACCGCCATGGACGATGCTCTTCAGCGCTTCCACGACAACAAGGCTATTTTCATCGAGTTAGGGATCCGCACTGATTTCAACTTACCCAAGCTCCACGGTTTGCGTCACTACAGGTCCAGCATCGAGCTGTTCGGCACAACAGACAATTACAACACGGAGCAAACGGAAAGGCTGCACATCGACTTCACGAAGGACGCGTACAGGTCCACCAACTGCAAAGATGAATACCCCCAGATGACAACCTGGCTCGAACGGCGCGAGAAAGTTCAATCGCATGCTGCTTTTCTCCAGTGGCGCCTCGCTGGCAAACCCGCCGTCACCGCTGAACATGTACCCGAGGTCTTCCTACACACACACATTGAGATGACAAAACATGCCTCCGTCAAGTCCGTTTCTTTCAATATTCTCAGCGACGCGTACGGCGCCGTTGACTTCGGAGATGCTCTGGCCGCCTTCATTGTCAAACACAACTTCCCCCATCTCACACCTTCAGCTGCTCGTCACAAGGCAGACAATACACTCATTCCTACAACCTCCGTCGCCGTGTACCACAAGATCAAGTTTTGGAACCACGACGCGTTGCGGCGCGAAAACGGCGAAGATGACCGTGACGCTGCCCATGTTCGTCCTCAACGTTCGGACAACCGTGGCCGGCCAATCCCTGGACGATTCGATACCGTGTTGGTTCGCACTGGTCACGATGGATCATCGAAGGGGGTTGTTGGTATGTACCTCTTGACGGTTCACCATGTTCCTTGCTCATATCCTGAGGTCCAGGACTTCGCGTGGCTCAGGTCCGTGTCGTGTTTCACCTCGCAACGAAGGTCGCAACCCAAGTCTTCGACGAATCGCGTCCGTCGCCCCCGCGGCATCTTGCATACGTCGAATGGTTTTCACCCTTCGCGGCCGAGCCAGAGGACGACACGCTCATGTACCGAGTCTCTCGGTCCATTCGCAACGGTCGACGCGAAGTGGAGATCATACCTGTGGAAGATATCCAACGTAGCGTGCAACTCTTCCCCCGATTTGGGGCAACGGCCCCGCGTCATTGGACGAGTTACAATGTGCTCGAGGAGTGTTCCAAGTTTCGAGTGAACCCCTTCCTCGAGCGGAACACGTACATGAAGGTATTTTGACAAAATAGCAAACAATAAAATATATTTGTATCATTCGGATGTCAGACAATGTATAGAGGCAGTCGGGGGACAGAAGGGACGACTATACGAGCGAGAATGGCGACGACGAAGGGGGCCGCGTGAACTTGACAAGAAACTACGAAAGAAACTTAGAAGCGGTTAGATGGACTTCGAGCTTTTAGAGTGCTCGCGGCGGCTCTCTCTAAAGGTCGTCAAATTTTGACGCACCTTAGCATCACCTTAGGGGGGGAGGTTTTCCCTGATGTGAGCGTTGATGAAGTCTGCAGGGGGCTGAGGGCCGACGTAAAGACCGGCCATGTCGACATCGTGCATCTTGTACGCTTGTTTGGCGGGAGGGTTTTGTTGAATAGCGTGAGCTTGCGTCGCCCCAGGCTTGAAGCGCGGAGGTGTACGCTTGAGGTTCGCGCGGAGATCAGGTGCGACTGTGGACTGGACGGGAGTGACGTTGGCGGGTGCGGTGGCAGACATGGTGAGAGTAGACTTACAGATGATTGTGTCTCGAATAGTATTTATACTCGTGTAGCGCCTCAACTGTGAGGACGAATTTGGAAGAGAATGAGGATGGAGGATAATGGGAAGAGAGCAAGCGCGCCACCATGTTCATTTCAACTGGGCTCCCGGCCCCCGGCCCGCCATTGTTCCACTCAACGCACCATGCGCTCGGTCCACAGTGATAAGATCGATCCGACTCATCTGTCCCGAACGACCAAGCGTAATTCACTCACAGGAATTATAAGTTTGTTCACTTGATTTTCAGGTTTTGTTAGGCAAGTCCTTCTCCGATCTCATATCAAGTAAATGGCACTGGCATTCCCCGTGTCGATGCGGCGGATAAGTTGTGTGCATTGCGGCGTGCGCATACGAGCTACTATTTTACCGGCGCACAATATCTCGACCCTCTTTTGATTTTGATGTATGTCAGTGTTTGAATGGTAGAAGTCGTTGATGCGGTACCGGTGACCTTCACCCACAAGTGGCAACCCCACCTTCGCAGTATTATCCGGACTCACTCCAAGTATCCTCCTACTGTTTAATTTAACCTTTCTGTCAAAAACATTCAAGGCAACACTGACTCGGAGGGAATAAATCCGGGCTACGAGGAGTGTTACTGATTCACCAAGCCCCATTGTATCTATCTCCTTCGCTTTGCCGCATACCATCGGATAACGACCCGGTAGGAACGCTTGCGTGTAATATTTAGCGAGGCAACAACAACTGCTCCAGCCATTGTTCTTGTTTCGGTTTCCGGCAGCATTTGACCGAGCTCCCTGGATTACTTATAGACACCAGATGGCATTGTACTCATGTTGTCCCAACGCAACATATAAGCCGTGAGCTGGCTGCACGACGCGCCTTGGCGCAACCCATGAAGTGCATGTGCATGTCACGATTGATACAGCCAGAATGATCTACCATACATTGAGTGGGATGCTAAGGAGAGGCTAAAGAGACACGCTGACCTCCGGCCATACATGGAAGACTCACGACAAAACCCCAGCCCTCTTCCAACCCTTCACCCATTGCAAGACCTGTTCATCGCCAAGAGCCTCCTTGCACTGCCTAAGCACCTCCGACACCATCTTCGCCTTCTCAGCATCAAGTCGCGGAACACCTATCGGTTCCCCGTCCTCTCCAGCGCTCGCCGCGTGGAAGAAATCAACAAGTCTAAGTGCCGGGTTGTGCCCAAACGCGTGTTCTTCAACGCCCTTCGCCACCTTCCGCGCGCGATCATCTGTAAAAACCTCTCGTGCGAATTGGATCTTTTTGGAGGATATTGGACCTAAACGGCGAGTTAGAGGATTTGACGTGTTTAGGAAGGTCCTCTTACTACTAGATCTAATTTAGCGGCTAATGGTTTCTCAAGACGGTACAATCTCGGTCCAGCCGCACACCAACAGTGGTCTCAAACTGATCTCAACAGCATCCAAGCATTTTCACAACATAGGTTTGGTTCACTTTTAGATACCGTTGTCCTGCCTTTGTCACGGCTTTTGGGGCTTGCTCAGACACCATTAGAGAAACCGGGTATCCATTTTTCATACATTAGCACGAGGCACGGATTGTAAACTAAGCGTTAATGAATGAGCGGAGGGGGGGGATGAAGCTACGGATGCGAGGGGAAATAGAGCAGGAGCGAGAACCATTGTACACGAACACATATTACGAGAATCGACTAAAGCGGAAGTGAACGTAAGCGTAGCGGGAGGGGGACACACATCTACTCATCATTATAGTCAATCAATGCAGCAGGAACACCGGGGGCGGGCAGCACCGACAAAGGGCCTGTTCTAGACAGATAAATGAGTGGAATGGATTGAAAAGCTAGGGAAACAACTTACAAAGCCGCCGTGTACAAACCGGACATGAAGCTGTGGTAGAACGGGGGGCGAGTGTTCTCCATCTCGTTCAAAGTGGCAATATGGCCACCGTACACATCCAGGTATGTCCCCGCCGAGAAATCGGACTTGACATGATGCCCGGATCGACGCTCGTGCAGAGATGCGTAAACCTACACAAGGATAAGCAAAGGTTTATCATATTGAGATCAAAATGAGTCACTCACCGCTGTAAATGCCAGTGCAACCATTGCCTTCGGGAGCTCGATGCGACGCTCGTTAGTTACCGAGTCAATTGTAAACGGGAGCCTATCGCGGAAGCCGTCCGGAATTCCCTTTGCGAAAATGGTCTGGTGAAGAATTGTGATCCCGATTGGGTGACGGTAAGGTTGACCACGGCGCACAGCCCCAGTCAACCCATCCTACAGTATGATACTATAAGTCAGTAGAAACCCACAGAGACATGACCAGTGAAAACACACCGGAGAGTTGCGACGGAATATGTAGTTATAATCCCGGACAGCGAAAGCTACTGCCGCTTGACTCTGCTCCCCTTCAGGAAGCAGGTTGTACATTCCGACGATGTGATTGTCGCTGGATTCCTTGAACTTCAAGCGAAAGATACCAATGCGAGCGATGGGCTAGTACAAAATGGTCTGAGAACCGTGCTGCCAGGAAAAATCCAAACTGACTTACCAAGGGAATGAGACGGTTGATGTACCCGGGTTCCTGGAGCAAACGGCGGTGCATGTCGATACAGACATCGCGGAGAGACGCCGCTCGGATCAGTGCATTGCGCGAGAATGTCTCACTGAGCGTCGCATCGGGAAACCCGTGGACTAGAAGGATCTCGTATATAATCTGAACGAAAGCGCCGCGGATTCCAAGTTGAACGATGTGCGATTGCACTCGAAGTGACATCCGCTGATGTGGGCCTCCCAGCACCAAGTTTGTATTCTCCGGAAACTCGCCTCCGACCGTTGCTGGTGGAAGGTTGATCACGCCGGCCGCTAGAGGACCTTCAGCATCAGAGACAAATTGGTCGCCTATGAGACCTAAAATTCGCCAAAGGTATCTCTGGCGGACATTACCTCCAGTGGTATCTTCGTTAACTTGGACCTGCTCTCCGAGGGCAGCATCAACAGCTGTGACAGGAAGAGCCGTGGAAGGAGCCGTGGCAGGAGGAGGAGCCGTGGCGGCGGCGGCGGCAGCGGCAGCGGCAGCGGGTGGAGCGGCGGCAGCGGCGGCGGCAGCGGATGGAGCGGCGGCAGCGGTGGCAGAAGCAGCGGTAGTGGCAGCGGATGGGGCAGCGGCAGCGGTGGTGGCAGCGGCAGCGGATGGAACGGCGGCGGGGACAGAAACAGGAATGGGTGGAGGAAGAGGAGCCGAGACCGGGGCAACAGGAGGGACGGCGGACGGAGGAGAAGGAGCTGTGTTAGAAGTCGACGGTCCCGCAACGGCTTGAGGGGCATCGAGGCGACTCAGGCAAGGATCAATGGGAACGAAAGATGGGCTTGAAGACGCAGCCGAATTTGCACTGGAGAGCCATGTAGGACGCTATAGTATCCGTTAGCATGCTGCACTTGAGGAGGTTAAGGACAACACATACCTCGAGGTTCACCTGACGCTGGAACTGCGTCGGGTTCGTCTTCGCCAACTCGTCCCCGTCGTCATCTTCGATCGCGTCAAAATCGTCTTCGGAGAGCGGCGAGAGGCCGTTATCGTCGTCATCGTCGTTTTCGTCCTACAAACAAATCCGTCAATCAGCAACTCGGAACCTGATACAAAGTGAAAGTTATGTACCTCAATCATGGCAACACCTGTGTGACCCGAGGTAACCGCCTTTGCCTTGCCTTTCGTCCCGTCCACGTAGAGCTTGAGTGCAACCGGTGGAAGCTCGTCCTCTTGAAGAACAAGCTGAGGAGCGCGCGCTAAAGAAAGTGGAACGACAATGTCAGCCCGTGGGAACACACGCGATTGAACGCGAACGTACTCACACTTCCGAGTTTTTGACTTCTTCGCCGCTGGGCCATTGGCCTGAACACCTTTCCCCCCCTTTCGTTTCTTGCCCGCAGCTAAAGGAGGGAAGTGTGAGCGTCGGAAGACACCAACAAAGACAGCAATACAACATACCGGCAGTAACAGGCTCGGATGCAACATCTATTTCGGCCACGGCCCACGGAGCCAGCGGAAAAAAAATGGTAAGTGGTCTGTGATTCGATGGGAAAAGCTATTGACGTACCATCCACAGGAGCTTGCTCTCGCTGTAATTGCGCTGCAGCGGCAGCCTTCGACGCCTTGGTGCGAGCACGAGTAGCAGCAGCCTTCTGCGCTGGCGAGAGTGCCGCGCTGGCGGTCCCAGAGGCCGAGGAAGTGTTGCGCTGCGACGTTCTCAATGTGCGTGACTGGTAACTCATGCCGTTGACGGGGGGGACGGAAAAGAAAAAGAGGGGAGAAGGAAAGTGGGGAAGAGGAAGAAGAGCGAGGATGCCTGTCGACACGGCGAGGTGAGCGTACAAATATAAGTCCTGCGCCGTTTGCTGACATGGCCGTAGGTTTCGTAATAGTGCGGGCTCTGCGGAGCGTGAGCACTCTCACGTCTGGTGGGGTCTTGGTGAGTTTTAGACGGACTTGGTGAATTTAGGCGGCTGATTTCCTCCGCGCATAGTGAAATTGGATATAACGCACCCTTCTCTCCTCCACATCACGACCTCCAACACACGCTGTATCCTCATGGCGTATCAGCTGCCCACAGCCAAGGCTTCCGTAGTTTGCAACGGATGCAGCAAAAACTTCTCGCCGCGCGGGCGTACAAACCACTGGAGACAGACTGCGCGCGAGGAATGCAAAGCTGCTCACACCGCATACCAGGCTCTTCAAGAAAGCCTGTTCCCCGGTCTTATGGCACCGCCAAATCCTCAAGTTGCGGAGAACCTATCAGCAGAGAACACGGGCGTCGGCGCAGACTACTTTTCGGAAAGTTATACACCTGCCGAACTCGGACTCGACAATCCAGCTGGCAACACTGCCGATAATCCTCGTGCAACTCCTATGGATGTCGACAATGTTTTTCCGGCTCCTATGTCGGTCTCTGACAGGAATCAAGGAACCACGGAAGAAGATGAAGCGGATGAAGAGGAGGATGTGCGAAACTTTGAGGAGCTCGGGCGCGTCTTGGAGCCCGTAATCAACCCGAATGCACCCCAATCGGCGCCAGGAGAACTGCCTGCAGACGAACTAGCGGCTCCGCAAGATACTTCTGGCCGCCTCTTTACACCCGAAGAACGGCAACGTGTTGAAGGAAAGCTCTGGGTGCACCCGACGATCGTGCCGTTCCCGAGCGAGAGCGCTGGCGCACCTCTCACTTTAGAGGTATCTGCGTCACAGTACGACACTCTGCGTTCGCATTTGGAATCTGGGAGTGCGGGAAACATCTGGGCACCGTTCAAGTCGAAACTCGACTGGTCCATGGCTTACTGGGCCAAAACACGTGGGCCAACATCGACCGCGGTCTCTGAGCTCCTCCAGATGGACGAGGTATGCATCCAATTGCCAGTGATCACGCGTCAAGTTCAATGCTCATTACCCTCTTTTACTTAGCTTGCCGAGAAACTCGACCTCTCATTCTGCTCGTCGGCTCAGCTCAACAAGATCATCGACGAACAACTGCCTGGTCGGCCGAAGTTCACGATGGAGGAGATCCAGGTCGGTGGCGAGAACTTTGAGGTGTACTTTCGCGACATTGTTCCTTGCATCCGCGCGCTGTACGGCGACCCCGAATTTGCGCAACACCTGATCACGGTCCCGGAGCGCCACTACCAAGATGCCGACATGACGATTCGGATGTACGATGAGATGAACACGGGCACTTGGTGGTGGAACGTGCAGGTGCTTGGCATCATCTTCTACGGTTCCCTCCTCCGACCTAACACAAATTTTCTCTTCCGCAGACAAGCATTGAGGCAAAACTCCCTGGCGCAACAATCATCCACCTCATCATATCATCAGACAAGACTCAGCTCACGCTCTTTCACGGGAAGACAGCATACCCGGTCTACATGACAATCGGAAACATCCCGAAGGACATCCGTCGCAAGCCCTCCCGTCGGGCGCAAGTCCTCATTGGCTACCTGCCCACAGCAAAACTGGACCACATCTCCAACAAGGCTGCCCGACGCCGTGCAACCGGCAACATTTTCCATGAGTGCATGCGTCGGATTCTTGCACCCATCAAGGACATCGGAGAAACCGGAATCGCCATGGTCAGCGGTGATGGCGTTTGGCGTCGCTGTCATCCCATCTATGCTATATTCGTTGGGGATTATCCGGAGCAGGTTCTTGTGACGGCAACACTCTATGGTGACTGTCCAAGATGTCCGATTCTGCACGCTCTTCTCGGAGAGTACGATGATGACACAGACCTCGATTTCCGTGATGCCGACGACGCATTGGACGTCTTTGAACTGGCCGATGGTGATCCCACAACCTACCACGCTGCATGTCGTGAGGCGCGCCTCCGCCCTATCTTCCATCCGTTCTGGGAAGATTTGCCCTATGTAAACATCTTTGCCTCATGCACACCCGATATCCTCCACCAGATGTATCAAGGAGTCATCAAGCATGTCATTGCATGGATTTCGGACCCGCAAGCATTTGGGCCCGACGAAATTGATGCCCGTTGTCATCGGATGCCACCCAACCACCACGCTCGCCTCTTCACACATGGGATCAGCTCGCTTGTCCGGGTGTCGGGTACAGAGCACAAGCACATCGCGCGCATTCTCCTTGGTCTGATTGCAGATCTTCCTCTCCCAGATGGCCGCAGTCCTGCCCGCCTCATCCGCGCCGTTCGAGGAATTCTCGACTTCCTCTACCTTGCCCAATATCCATCCCATACCGATGAAACCCTTGCGCAGATGGACGATGCTCTTCGGCGCTTCCACGACAATAAATCGATCTTCATTGATCTCGGAATCCGGCTGGATTTCAACCTTCCGAAAGTTCATGGTGCACGGCACTACTCGCCAAGCATTGTGCTCTTCGGTACAACAGATAACAGCAACACGGAGCAATCGGAACGCCTGCACATCGACTTTGCGAAAGACGCGTACAGGGCTACCAACCGAAAAGATGAATATCCACAAATGACGGCATGGCTCGAACGTCGCGAGAAGGTCAACGCGCATGCGGCGTTCATTCAGTGGCGCTCTTCGGGGCACCCTCCTATCACTTCGGAACGGACACCAGAGGTGCACCTTCACATGCACACCCAGATGACGAAACATCCAACACTCCCAGCCGTCTCGTTCGATCGACTCCATGAACTGTACGGCGCCGTTGACTTTTCCGATGCACTCGCAGCATTCATTGTCAAGTGTAACTACCCAGATCTCGGTCCTGGGCCCGCGCGTCACGAAGCTGATAACACACTCATCCCGACCAGACCTATCGCCGTGTATCACAAGATTAAGCTCTGGAATCACGACGCTCTGCAACGCGAGGACGGAAAAGACGAGCAAGATGCTGTCCATGTTCGCCCTCAGCGGCGGGACACCCGTGGACGTATCGTTCCCGGTCGGTTTGACACCGTGTTGGTTAAATCGGGAGCTGGAGGTGCTCGCGGCGTAGCAGGTGAGCTTTGCTGCTCGTCTGAGATTTCACCGCTGACCGGTCATGACCAAGGCTACCGCGTCGCACAAGTGCGCGTGGTCTTCCGACTATCTGCCAAGACGGCCGACACCGTCTACCTACCCACACGTCCGACACCCCCACAACACCTTGCCTACATCGAGTGGTTCACGCCGTTCGCAAAGGAGCCAGAAGATGACACACAGATGTACCGTGTGTCTCGTTCCGTGCACAATGGGCGACGCGACGCCGAAATCATCCCTATCGAAGACATCCAACGGAGTGTCCAGCTCTTCCCGCGTTTCGGTGCGACCGCTCCCCGTCATTGGACAAGCTATAATGTCCTTGAGGAGTGTACTAAATTCCGTGTCAGCTCATTCCTCGATCACCATACATACAGGACCGTATTTTAGCCCGAGAGTCCGTACAATGACAATGTGTGTAACCTCTAAAAACCTCGGACTTGACTTAGACACCTTTTGACGTACTAGACCGCCTTAGAGGGCACCATCTAAACGGCACGCTAATTAGAGGACCTTGGCGCGGCATTTGCGGGAGAGGCTTTCCCTGATGATCATCGAGCGCATTGAGCCAAGCCGAGTAAGAGCAAACGGGTACGCGGAGCTCTGCCGCAACGATGCCTATGATGTTCGAGAATGCGACAGGGCGAGGGTGGACGAGATGAACGTGCAGTTCATCACCGTGGACTATCTCGACGAGTGCTGATGCTGCCATTCCAGATGGAATCCAGGAGACGTTCTGAATCCAAAATCAGAACTAACGGGGGAATATCGGGGGGTACGCTTACGCCGTGCATGGTGGGAAGGCATCCCAAAGTCTCCGCTGACTTGACCATTGACGGGAACCACTCCTTCTCGTTCCACACGCCATCCCCGTCGCCGCAGACCTGCCCCAATCGTACGATCACAGCTCTTACTGCTGTTCTCTCCGACGCAACATCCAAGATACGTTCTGCGATCCACTTGGATTCGGCGTAGCCCCCACCAGCGGGCACCTTGGCGTCTTGAATGGCGGTCTCCTTTGCGGCCACTTTCAAATCGAAGTCTACGCTTATTGTCAGCACTGGGTCATTTACGGCCTGAGGCGACTCACTTCTGAAGACCCCGATAGAGGATGTAAAAAGGATACGAGGAGGGCGAGAGTAGGGTGACTCTAGCGCGAAGTCGACCATCTTTCTCACACCACGTACACTCTCATCGTAGACCTTCAACGGCGCATTGAAGTTGACAGGCCATGCTAAAGCTTGCTCAGCTGAGCGGAACGGGTTGCATACTGAGCCCACACGCACCGTTGTGAATAACGTGAGTCACGGAGTCAAGCATCTATGTAGACGGTAAGCGCGAAGACATTGAAATGAACTCGTATCAATGCTTACGGCGGAATACACATCTTCTGTAACACCGAAGTGAGGTGTTGCTAAGTTGCCTTCAACCAGAACGAGCTTCGACGAGGCCAGAAGCGCAAGGTCTAACCCTCCTTTCGCAAACGCTGCTTCATGCCTCTCCAGTGCGCCCGATCCTGACGGTCTGTTGACCGCATATATGCGCGCCACCGACTTCGACATGAGCAGACAAGCCAGCAAGCGAGACCCGAGCGTCCCTGTCGTTCCCGTGACAAGGAAGACGTCTCCGCCAGGAATTGCTACGGGTTTGCCTATGCTACCTCTTTCCGGGAAGTCCTTGGTCAGGTCGTCTACCATGGCTTCGAGTTGCTTAGACCGAAGTTCGGCGTTGACAGTACCGTCTACGTTTGGATTGACGACGGCCGCGTGGATGAAGGCCGCCATGGCATCGACAGTAGGATGGTCGTAAACAAAGGTCGGATGTATTTTTCCGGTTATAATCGGAACCGTATCCCGTAACCCACGGAGAAGAGAGTTGCGGATCCATGCGGCTTGCAGGCTAGATACCCTCTAGCTGGTGAGGGATATGTTGATTCTATCGTGAGGAGTCAACTCACCTATCGCAACCGTGTCGGAACAGATCTTCGTCGTCTTCAACGGAGGTCTTCAAAACCCCTGCGACAGACCGACGTACAAAATACAGTGTCTGCAGCAAAGACCACTCCGTCGGCACTGGTATATCGCTCTGTGAGCTCTCATCGACCCTCTTGTACACGGCTTCGATCTCGTGCTCGTAGTCCTCGAGAATCGTCGGCCGCCGAGGGGACATCTTTCCGGAGTATACGAAGGGCTTGGAGGGAGAGGTGACGATGATCATCTAAAGGACGGGGAGGTGATTGAGAAGTACAATGACTGGAGGATAACGATGACACCTACTTCCTTGAATAAACGAGAATGCTGAGGCGCGTATTCGTTCATGCGTTCAACGGTCGGCCTGGAAATAGGTTCAGCTTTCCCATACCGCTCCTATTATTGCGTCGAATTTACCATATGAGGCTACGAAATGCGACAAGCTTCTCCTCGTCCGTAGGATCAAACGTGAATGCTGGCTTAGGCTCAACGAGAACGCCATTCTGAAATCGACTCCTTCCGAACATTACGACGGCCGTTATATGCGGGTCTTTGACCAAGATGGCCTCTATATATTCGCGCATAAGTTTTTCACCGAGGGGAAAGAGGATGAGAACGCACCAAGAGGACCTGAATTTGTCTAAGAGAAATCAACATTGTGCATCGAACTGTCAACGAAAAGTAGCACCTTTTCTCCTGTCGAAAGCATGATTTAATCGTCCTTCCGTCCGTATACCCTCCAAAGTCCTGGTCTGGTTGGATGTGGCTGGAGAATATCAGAGGTTGCATATCCCCTACGGCCGTCGATTGTCGTGTTAAGCACCATAGGTGTATGCATATCGTGCTCCTGAAAACACATTTGAACGCATGCGCCGTCATGAGGAGGAAATCCTCACCATTACGAGCAGTTCAGAAGTTCCGTCCCCTTGAGGTATAAGCTCGGGGCGGATTTGAGGGGAAAGAGGGAAGTACTCCCAATCGTAACCTAGAGTCTCCTCTGCGATGCCTGAATGAGTTTGGTTCCCATCGGCAGCGTAGATTTTGCTCACTGGGCCATGTAGTGCTCATCACGCCGGTTTCAGAGCTGACACAGTATGGACGCCGAGTAAGATGGGATTCTGATATAAGAGGGGAGGGACTCGCCAAGCATATACGGTCAACACGGGGACACCTCTGGATACCAGGCTATCGCCGACTTCCTTCGACAAGGGACCGCCGCTATACACCTAGGAAAGGAATTTCAGTGTGGAAAGATCGGGCGATCGAAGGCGGGCGCACTGACCACTCCTCGCATGGTTTTCAAGTAGTCGACAATACGGGGGACCTGGCCCCATGCCTACATCGCGGAGGAGTCAACAATCCGGGAGGTCCAACCAGATGATGATTGCGTTCATACCTCAAGGAATGCGGGTGGTCCGAAAGCGAGCATGGACTGGGTAGCTATCATGGAATCCGCGATATTTTGGGGATTCGGAATAACGGCTGGGCTCATTGGTCTGAACATAGCCAAGGTTACCCCACTTCCAGCCTTCCATGAGAACCGCGAGTGAGAATCCTTTCACTGTAATTGAAAAGGTAGAAAACACGCACCGCGAGGACAATCTCGAAAATCCCCATCCCATGATACATTGGGACCCCTTGGGACCCCATGACTACACCGCTTAGGTCCATCTCGCCGTATCCTATTTGTACCAATGAGTGTAGTGTTGCATCCGGTGAGAAAGGACGTACGCGGGGCTAGACCAAAGGTCATGTAGTCTTCATGCGTCCACGTAATTCGCTTCGGAAAAGCAGTCGATCCTGGAAAGGGCTCAGTTTCAGGGGTACGTTCAAATGTGTGATAGCCTTACCGGAGGAGTGTAGGATGAGGACGTGGGCCTTGAAGTTGAATTTGACCGCACTATATTTGTTGGACGTCGCGTCCGCGGTTTGATTCGAATACAGGTCATCGAAGACTGGCATGCGAGAGAAGGGGATGGGTGCTAAATTGCCAGGAAGTAGCGATAAAGCCTGCGTCGCTGCCTGCTCCATGATGGGAGTCCCTTCCACAAGAAGATGCCGGGCGCCAGAACCATTCAGAAGGTGTGCGACAGCTTCGGGCGAGTTACGAGGGGATACGAGGAAGACAGTAAGCCCAGCTCGCATGATTCCGACTATGGTGGTCATGTATGTGATCGTGTCTGTTGGATGGGGATTGCGTGAGACTTGACTATAGACGGACGAGGGGGCGTTGTGTACCTGTCGTAGCAAAAACTGCGACTACAGCCGGACTCCCCTTCAAAGCTGCACTAACGACTTGAGGAGGAAGGCGAGAGGCAACCATGTGAGCTGCGCGATGGATAGCGGGGACAGCGGTGGCGAATGATATGTTGTCCGTTGCGCCCTGAGCATTTTGATAGACAAAAAGAGGGTGACCGGGATTGTTCTCTGCCTGCCAATCGTACAGCTCAGGGATTGTGAGCGCGCGATGGTCGAAGGGAGGGAAAGAGAGATCTGGAATTCGGGGGAGACGTCGTTCGAGCGGATTAGCCATGAAGGATATTGCCACAGAATCGGCGGTGGGAGCGTTATTAACATAGGCTTGAGGCCGTGAGTTAGGCAAAACCCGAGATAGAGAGAAGATGGAAATGTACTTACTGAAAGCATATAAAGTTCAAGGGTGCACCGTGCCCCGCACAATCCTGTTGCATTCCATCTGGCGCACGACGGTTGAATGTTCTATTGATTGCCATATCAACGCTCTTCGGAACCCCTCAATTTCGGGCGCATGTTGTGGTGCTATAGGTCGCTGGGTACCAGATGAGCGAAGCGGCCAGCTGCGTGGAAAGCTGAGCACCCAAAAGCCGTAAAGAAGTGGAACAAAGACTCCGTGGGAATGTGGCCCGGAGAGTTCCGAACATTCGTGCCGCCGCACCCATGACCTATCTTTGTTTCCTTCAAGTCATGTACTTACTTACCAGACACTTGGTCGCCAAGGCTTCGACATCGGGCACATCAATTATCATAACTAGTCTCGCAAGTCGGTCGAGGTGAGTCGTCTGAGCATGTTCCTCCTCATGGCGGCGGCGCTGATACAGTTTGGATCTGCCTCAAAAGGAGTTACGCTGTCTTTGCACCCATCCCGTTTCGCCCTTCCTGGGAAGGCCGCGAGACAGAGGACAGCGTGGACGGCGGAGAGCCTCCCGTCTCCCGTCTGAAGTAAATTCGCTCCTTCTTGCGTATCTAACTGCCCCGCTTTGACTTTGTGGCATGGCCCCACTGGGCCCGGAAGGATCACTCTGCGCGACGGACCCAGCCATGATTCAAGACGCAGGCGGATAGCACTGCATGACTATTATCGTATTAATACGGCGGATGTGGCGTTCCGGCGATGACTGTACCCCATCCTGCCACCATGTCTTCTTCGCCAACGGAAGAAAGTCGCAACCTCACGCCAATGTACGTCGTTACCTTCCACAGAGGACACCCGCTCGCTTACTCGTGCTCTTTTCTAGCCTTGTACCGGAGGTTCTGAAATCTCAGCTGACGTGCAATCCACCAACAGCTCACTCATATATTGCCTTCCGTTTAGCTTTTAGGTGGTATGATCGCCTGGTTTTTGTTCGGTATCAACATCGTTCAACTCTGTGAGTCGTACACCCGGCCGTAATCTTCTACAGCTCCGAGGCGACTACTCAACGTTAACGCTCTCCAGATGTATATGCGCTCTCTTTTCCGAATGACCACAAGCTCGTCAGAATCACAGGTATGTTCGTATATCATCGTCGTATCTTCACCCTGTGGTTCTGAACCAGTTGAGTCGACAGTATATGGTATATTTGTCATTGAATGTTTTCAGACCGCCGTGGCGACAGCTGCACCTTGGTCTCTGCTGTGCGAAGGGTGGGGGAAGAACTCGGCGTTGACCCGCGTGGGATGGCAAGACCCTTTTGTCCCATTGCTCGATGGTATCGGTACGTCCCAAGCTTGCGGCACTTATTCCGCACCTTACTTTAGTTTCTAGTCGCAGGTTGGGTCCAGGTGTTCTATGCCTGGCGGATTCATATACTTGGGCGATCAAAGAATTGGACTGCCGTCGCGATCGGGATATTGCCGGTGCGTTGAGGGTCACAGCCCGCGTCAGCAAGGTGCTTTTCTGACAATCGCTCTAGCTCGCGGCCTTCGGATCCGTCATGGCGATCTATGCAGGATGCAGGGTACCTACGACCATCATCGCCTAACTTTGACCTAATCCCACTCGTATATGCAGGTTTTTCCTCTTCATACGACCGAAGAGGTCCTGGGGAGGCTAGCGCACTATGTGACAGTGAGTGTAACACGGCCCGTTTTCTTGCCTCATCACTTACTCGATGCTTGCTCGTACAGGCTTGGTTAGTAGCTAGCATGGTGTGTGATATCATCATAGCAGGATGTATGGTCTATGGCCGAAGGGAAAGTCGCCGAACGTTGAGGTCCGCCAGCTGTTATCTCCTTCAGACGCTTTCAGTAGGAGACCTGAAATGGTTGCTTGCCCTCCTAATCGGTCAAGGCATTCTTCAGCGTCACGTTGCGCTTCACCCGAATAACGCCCCTTCAATACCAACCCCCACCGCTTCTCACACTCCCGACGACTGGGGGGCTCAGATCCTGCACTTCGCTCAACGATATTCTCGCTCATGGACCAACAACTTGTTCAACAAAAGCCAGACTCTCCACTTCATCCTCAGGCCGGCGATACCAGCCTCAGTGCCCTGGCACGTCCAGCCACCATAGATGCGGAAGCTGAGAAGGGCTTACCACTCGAAAACGACCCAGCGCCGATCCCAACATACCCTGAGGGTGGGTATCGGGCGTGGATGACGGTGTGCGGCGCGTGAGTTGTGCTTTTTTGTTGCCGATAGATCACCACTGAAGATTCAGACCCTGCCCAGGTTCCTTTTGCAGTTCGCAACCGGGTAAGGCCACCGTTGAACGCTCCCTCTGTTGCTTATCCCAACGTCAGCTACACGAATGCGTTTGGAGTGTATCAAGGTAAGCAGTAATTTCTCAAGGCAGGGAGTCGTCGCAGCGGAAGGCTGATCAACGTATAGATTTCTTCGTACAGAATTTCCTCAGCAACTTCACTCCCTCGCAGATCAGGTTTGTCCAATGCTCTCCTAGTTGGCGTTTAGACCTAATCTCTGCAAATAACAGTTGGATCGGCAGTGTTGCCACATTCATCGCGTTCTCCGGAGGTATTGTCTCTGGAAGGCTCTTCGACGCGGGCTACTTGTAAGTACGTGGCTCTTGATGTTATGGTCAGTCTACTACATCTATTCTATTTTGAACAGTTACTTCTTGATAATCGGAGGTTTTGTGCTCGTCGTCTTCTGTCTGTTCATGCTGTCACTCGCTCAGCCTCAGCACTATTATCAGGTTCTCCAACAGTTATACATGACGCAGTTGTTCCTTGCTGATATATCTGTAGGTTTTCTTGACGTTGGGCCTGGGATACGGCATCGGAACGGGGGCAGTCTACGTGCCATCAGTCGCCATCGTCTCCCACTACTTCCTACGCAAGCGTGCGTTGGCCATGGGCATCGTATCCTCGGGAACTTCACTTGGTGCCCTCCTCCATCCTATCATGTTGAACAATCTCTTCCACGGATCAACTGGCTTCGTCAATGGAGTACGCGCCAGCGCCGGCCTTATTGGGGGAGCGATGTTGATTGCAATCATGATTATGCGGACAAGACTCCCTCCTGCGAAAACGGCGCACGCGGGGCTCGCGAAAGCGGCGTGGAAATTCGCCCACGACGATGTTTACCTCATCGCGTTTTTCGGGTGGCGTCCTTTCTTTTAGTTTTGTATTTTGCAGCCGTTGACGCATCCCATCGAACAGGATGTTCTTGTTCGTTCAAGGGATATTCTTTCCTTTGGTCTACATTCAGCTTGACTCCGACGAGCATGGTTTGAATCGGACGTTCGGATTTTACTCGGTTGGTCCCCTCCCTCTCTTTCCTATTCATGCGATTTATGCACACGTCATCTCGTTAGCTGGCCATGATGAATGGTGCCGGACTTCTCGGGAAGCTTGCAGGTGGCGCTACAGTAAACCATCTGGGCGTTTTCAACACATTAGTGTTCTGCAGCTTTGCCTGCAGCGCTCTGATATTCTCCATGGTCGCAATTCATACCATTGCAGGTGTTACGATCTTCTCTCTGTTATACGGGTTCTTCAGCGGTGCCTGTACGTTACACATCTCTCCTTTGCATATCTAGGCTCATCTCCTGCCCACGTTCCGCAGATGTCTCACTGTTGAGCCCCATGATGGCGTCTCTTGCCAACAATGTATCGGAGATCGGGTGAGTTCCTCTGCCATACCTGCCCCCCCACCGACTAAGATGGCAACCTGGGTACTTTGCAGAGCTCGCATTGGGATTGGTTACGTTGCTATAGGTTCGCACCCCTCACCGTCTTCATTCCGTGCTCGTCTAACCCCAACGTTTGGTCAGGATTGGGAAGTCTTGTTGGTGCGATGACCTTCTTAGTCGTATCTGCACCACCATTGGCTGACATCGAATTCAATGTAGGGACTCCTATTACTGGCGCACTCCTGGGACGCGATTTTGTCTGGTGGAGACCATCTGTCTATGCAGGAGTAAGACGGGTCTCCTTGTATGTCTCTCACGATATTGCTAACTTATGATCGTATAGGTGATGTCACTTTTTGGAACTTTTCTTTTCTTGATCTGCCGTTTCATAGTTGCACGACGTAAAGGCACCGTCTACTGTTGAGACGATTTTTTTAGCTGGTATAGATGTGCTTCACTCTACACTTGACTGTGTGTCAATCGATTCGACGGCGAGCCCGCGTAGGCGTCCACAACGGTGGCTGATCAGTAGATGTCCTAAGTCTCTGTCTTCAACTTCCACCGTCTCTGTCTTCAACTTCCACCATTCTACTAGTGAAAAGTTTCTTCCGTACTTTTGGCCGGTGGGCAGACGGATGGCTGAGCAGCGAGAAGGGGAGACAGTTCATGAATATTGACGCGCGTTGAACGTTGAGCAAACTTCGAGGCCGTCGAGGCCGCGGGAGACAAGTACCTGACTGGTCAAGGACTTTTTCCTGGTCGACGCCCACAATCAGTCGTATAGATTGCCGTGCCTTCATTCCCCGGCGCTGGCTTATGGCCGTAAGTACGGGGAAGGGTGGACGCCGAACGGCGGTGAGTTAACTTATGATAATGAGAGTCGTAGCGGTGACGTCATGTCTATTTCTAATAAGTAACAAAGAGTACAGTAAGTTCTTATGTAACAGGCCTATACGTGCGTTCGCCGACTCATCGACAATCACTCGGCTTTCAATTTCAGCCCTCTCTGTCTGTATTCACCTATCCAACTGACGTGTTGGGAATCAAGGCATCCATCCCGTCACCTCCTTCTTGGTCCAGACTTCAAAGCAAGTCCGCAACGCCAGGCAACGCCTTTGGCAAGAATCAGCGGATCGTATGAGTCCCCATGAGTCCCGGCTTCCAGCAACCGCGGAGCAACGACACGATCCTGGCAAGACGTATAGTACGTAGGCTTTGTGAATCCATTAATCTCGCCTGACTTTGATCCTGCTAGCTGCGATAGACTCTGGCACCGAACAACGCACATGTCCAGATGGTATTACGGTAACGCTGGGGCAAAGTATCGAATTCTACATCCCCAATTCGTCGGCCTCAGAGAATTAGCGCTTCATCATGTTCGCAAGTTGTGCGAACACCGGAAACACCGGAAAGGTATCGCCTCCCCCCTCATCTCCGATCACCAGTAGGATCACGCGTGAAGACGCCTCTTAAAGATTCAAGTTTCGAGCTTCAAGGCTTGACCAAACGTATAGCCCATCTGCATCGACGGCACATGTACACCTGCTCGCATGCTCGCACGCCGGATGGAAATCTAGGGACGTTTTGAACAACGAGAATAAGTACCGGTAATTCCAAACCTGAACATTTTCACACCTACGCCGCGACCTTTCTATGAGAAGTGCGTTTCTTACAACGCCCCATCTGCTTTGGTGCGGCACTCTTGTCGATGACTCGTTGTGGGTCCCCAAGGTGTGCTGCGTTCAATATATCTCATGTGGTTGAACGAAGCGCAGGGACTTGAGCTGATCATTGCAATATCTATCCCTAGGTGTACGCGCTGGTCATGTCTTCGGGGCCGGTGTGGCGTTTACATCATACCTTACTACTGATACATGTTCTACATCCGTTGATGCTTCCATTGCTGCTTTCGTGGTGACGGTCACGGTCAGTAGCGGACTTCAACTTCAAGATAATAAATTAGGTGGCTTGCTAATCATGGTTTAACGGTAGCTCTGACTGCTGCGCAAACATTATGGCAATACGACACAGGAAACTGGACCTCGATGAACGTCTTTTCAAGCGTATGGAACTCTCTGGAGAATACGCGGTGCTCTGCGTGTGTTCGGAAACTAATCGGATCGGCTACATTGACAATATACCATTCACGTTGTTTGCCTACCGGTTTTATCGTCGTCCAGTTCACACCGCCGCTATTTGCGACGGCTGCCGTTGACGTTGACAAATCGTGTGAGCCTTCTTCTATTGTTCCCGCCTTCGATTGCTAACCACGCAGCCCCATTCCACAGGTTTCTTTATGGTCTTTCTCATGATCGAGCATGTCCGGCCACATCAGCACGTCTTCACCAACTTCACTAAACGCGGTGGATACGAACTCTCGGAAGGTAAATAGACCCGACGGCTTTTTGGGCATGTGATAGCGTCTTTGAAGACAGGCGAAGAATTCCTAGCCCCGAGTGAGTACGGCGAATTGCCTTTATGCGTCGGTAAGGTCTTCACCGGTAATCTACGAACTCCGCTGTGGGCGCGTAGGCGATGGTCCGCAATTGTCGCATCTGATCTATAGCAACGCAGCCCAAGAACTCCTTGTGCCACTGAGACAGCTAGGTGGTATAAGTACTGCCAGAATTGCCAAGCTTTTGCACCTCATTTGCAACCTCCCGTCTATCATGCCGCTGGAATTCATGGACTGCCTTGCAGTCCTTTTTGCTGCATCCTTCGCCGTGTACATCTACACCTCCAGGTGCCTTATGTCCAGGAGAGGGCTCCCGCTTCCTCCAGGTCCTCAGCCCCTTCCAATCCTGGGCAACCTCCTCGACATGCCCCACAAGAATGAGTGGATGACATACCAGGAGTGGAGCAAGAGATTTGGTGCGTCATACATGTCGTAGCGAACGAGGCTCGTTGTCTAACTCCTTGGCAGATTCAGATATTGTGTACATCAAGACGCTTGGACAGAGCATCGTCATCCTCAACTCGGTCAAGGCGGCATCCGATCTGTTGGATAAGCGGTCGTCCATATACTCCGACCGGTCAGTGACGCTGTCTTCCTCACTTGATCTTTCTAATGCTCTCACCCCCTCAGACCTACCATCACAGCGCTGAGCGACTTGTGAGTTGCCAAATCGGTCTGTATTCGACCATGTTGACTGACTGGTTGCCGGCACTAGCGTCGGATTCGGCTGGACAACGGGGCTACTGCCGTACGGGAAACGATGGCGCAAACATCGCAAAGAGCTTGCCCTTACGTTGGGTGCGGGAGCATCAAGACGTTACGAGCCCCTGGAAATGAAGGCAACGTATAGATTGTTGAGAAATCTCCTCCAAACTCCAGATGCCTTCAGCCAGCATTTACGACAGTGCGTTCTCTTTTACTCGAACGCATTTTGTCCATCTGAATCTTCAGCAGCATGGCTGGACAAGTCACTCTGTCTATCTCTTATGGTATCGACATCCAACCTTGCGAGGACCCCTGGATTGAACTGGCCGAACGCTGTTTGAAAGCGTTTGACGTTAGCACCCAACTGAGTGGCAGGATTTTCGATCTACTCCCCTTCTGTGAGTTCTTTCACTCGACTCTCTATCCAACGAACCATCCTTAACGGCGGAAACAGTGAAGCGCATGCCTTGGTGGTTTCCCGGTGCGGGCTTCAAGAGGAACGTGCCGAGGTTTGCACGATGTGTCGCTGACGCTGTCGAGAAACCGTATGCAGCTACAGAAGCTGCTGTGGTGCGCTCCCATTAAAGTCCACTGTCCAGGAACCGTGTGCTAATGGTACGTCCGTATAGGCTGGAGGCCATGCAAGTTCGTCGGTGGCTCATGCTATCATAACAGACCAGAATTCCCTTCCCGCTTCACAAAGGGATACGGTACTAGCAAAGGAAGTTTCCGCCAATATTTTTCTCGCTGGGGCTGACACCGTAAGGTTTACCGTTGCCGTCCTTCCGTCCACACATTTATGTTCACTCCAGACGAATTCTGTCCTGATTACTTTCATGCTGGCCATGGTACTCAACCCCGACGCACAGAAGAAAGCTCAAGCAGAGATTGACACTGTTGTTGGCACAGTACGCCTTCCTGACTTCGAAGACCAGGAGTCCCTTCCATATGCCAACGCCCTCGTGAAGGAAGTCTTTCGTTGGCATCCAGTTACACCTTTAGGTACGTCGCGCGATCTACGTGTTATTTTCGGCCACTAAACGTATATGCCGCAGGTGTCCCCCATCGTTTGATGACCGACGATATATACGAGGGGCTTTTCATCCCGGGTGGCGCAGTTGTCATTGCGAATACTTGGTCAGCCCCGTATCTCACCTGTCGTCGATGAAGCTTACCTTAGAGCGTAGGGCTATACTACACGACGAAGTCGAATACCCCGATCATGGTAAATTCAAGCCAGAGCGTTTCTTGGACGAGAAGGCAAAATTCCCGGATGCGTCGTTCGGGTTTGGAAGACGTGTATGCCCTGGTCAGCTCGTGGCACGTTCTGCTGTGTGGATGACCCTGGTCAGCGTCTTGGCTACATTCAACATCTCCCATGCGGTCGATGAGAACGGGCGTGCGGTTGAAGTGTCGGAACAGTACAGCTCGGGGATGATTTCGTGAGTGTTATCAAACGTCGTTTACCAATATCTTCTAACCGAGTCGCGGCCATAGGTATCCTCCTCCCTTCAGATGCATGATAAAACCGCGGTCGGAAGTCGCATCTACTCTGATCAAGGCCACGAAGGAGGTGGATGATGTATAGGACAGTATTGCTGTTACAAACCTTGAGAAACCATACTAGGGGCCCTTCTGAGCTGCCTCTGTGACGGATGAATACGACTACATACTTGAGTTATTTGACGAATAGTGCTTGAAGGTTGTGCACTGTGCAGCTCGCCGCGTGGCAATGACCGAGTTGGCCGATGGGAATTTGACGGCCTGCCTTGTGATCACCACCGTCGGACCATCATGCTGGACAACCGAACGCCCTTCATCCCAACCTCGTCATTCTCTCTTAACGGCGCCGTGAAATGGCCCCTAAGACGCACTCTTGGATATCGTTATGGTTTCTGGTGACAACGCCAGTCATCATATGGGACGCAAGCTACTGCTTTCTCAGGTATACCTCATGCACTTGTCAGTTTGAGCTTGTATGAGATACCATCCACAGGCCTCGTTCAATGGTTGGGGGTGACCTACACTGGATATGGAAACCATACGAAATCTACCAAAACATTGACTACGTATACGGATTACCGGCGTTCGAACGGGGAGACGGGTTCACCAACGCGCAATGTACGTTCTCTCTATCACCACTTGTTTCGGATCTAACTGGGCCATGATGCATGTTGCTCCAGCCTTCCTGAATATAGTGGAGACCGTCATGAATGTCTTGTACCTCTACTTGGCCCATGTCGTTGAATGGCCCGCCGCCTCTGTCATTGGGTTCGCGAGCGTGGTTATGACGCTTTCCAAGACCGTTCTATATTGGCTCCAGGAATACTTCTGCGGAGGGTGTGCTGTCGGGCATAACTCCCCGTATGACCTTGTCGTATACTGGATTATTCCTAACGGGTAGGTCGATTGTTCGTTGCCCCTACGCTGCAGCTGACCTCCCGTCGCAGGCTTTGGCTCGTCGTTCCAAGTTTCATCACATACACTCTCGGGCGAGAGCTCATCAATACGCTGCTTATTGCTCATCGGAGTGCCACGAAGGAGGTGTCAGGAAAGAAGGAGTGAACTAGTTCTTCAGTCTGATCTGTCCAGACGAAAAGCAACCGTCTAGATATCTCATCTTTGTATCCCATATAGCGTCTTTTCCTCCCTTCTTGACTACTTTGTTCTTGACTGCTTTTTGTACTCCCGTATCAATATATCCTCGATGAGCAGTCTATCTCTTTTCACCAGAGCATTTTGTTGCCCCTACGACTCACGAGAATATGCGAAATAATATGCCATTTATCTGATAAGTACGCGAGCCGCGGAACGCAGCGTTGAGTCCAATACGCGACTTCCATGTCTTCATCAACCTCAACAGCGATCAAAGTCGTCCAGGAGGATAAAAACCCTCGCGGAATCCCTAAGGCTCTCTTCATCGTACGCCCCGTCTCCAGGACGCCCCACGATCAAGCTCACACCCGGCCGCACAGAACGACGTAGAAGAGTACCTAGGCGGTCCTGAAGCAGAGGCGGACAAGGTCCTTAGCGCGCTCCAAGATGCTCTTGCGTATGTATCTCCAGAGAAAGATGGACACCCCGAACATATGCTGACGTTCTACCATGCAGAAAATACCGTTACATGGAGAGCAATCTCACCCAACGACGCCAAGGCCTCGAGGACAAGATCCCTGACATCAAGAAAACGTTGAGCATGGTGGAGTACCTTCGCGACAGACGAGTACGCCCTCCGTTTCTTTTGGGAAATCTCCTACTTATATTTTCACGGTAGGAAGGAAAGAAGGCCGCGACGGCGGACGATGAGGATGGCCTCGAAGACGATGAGGAGGACGATGAGGAGGACAAATCCAAACCCCTTCAAACAACCTTTGAGCTAGCCGATACACTCTATGCCGAGGCAGAACTTGAAGACACCGACGCTGTCTACCTGTGGCTTGGGGTACGTAGTCTTTTTCCACGTCCCACCATCCTTCACCCTGTTCACCGGACGCTATATCACAGGCAAACGTCATGCTCTCCTATAAAATTCCTGTAGCGATTGATCTACTACGATCCAAGCTCAGCGCCGCTCAGACTACCCTCAATAACACGATCGAGGATCTCGAGTTCTTGCGCGAACAGCTCACTGTGATGGAGGTGAACACAGCGCGGGTGTATAATTGGGACGTGAAGCGTCGAAGGGAGAAGAGGGAGCGGGAAAGTTTAGTCGGCACGGCGGAAGGCAAAGACCGATGATGTCCTCTCAGTCTCCTCTGTACTTACCCACACAATGTTTTTTCGTTGCGTTCGATATTCGCCCACTAGCGTTGTCGGAAGAGGGAAGTATGGCCATAAGTGTCAACTAATACCAAGTCAATACATCAAACATCGGTCTCCCCCTCCTCCTCATCCTCATCCAACACGAGCTTTCTCTTCTTCCCGGGCAACTCCTTGCCATCACCAAGGCCAACCCCAGCCTTCTTCCTCAACTGCTCGATATCCATATCACCCTCTTCCGCCCACTCCAGCACCAAATGCCTTCCAAGCAAGTGAGTATGTTTGAGGGCGTTGTATGCATTCTCAGCTTCGTGTCGAGAGACAAACTCCAAGAAAGCGAAACCGCGCGTCCGTTGGTCGAACCGTTTGGGTACACGCACTGACTTGAGTTGCCCATGAGCCCTGAACCATTCGCTATGAGCATCGGTGGGCAAACGAGAGGAGGCGAGAGAATACACACCCGAAGAGTTCCCGAACGTCCTTTCTTGTCGCCTCGAAAGGTAAGTTCTTGACCAACATCTTCGTTGTGCTGCTCTTTCCTGCACCTTTCGCCTTCTCGTCCTTTTCCTCCTCTGCCCCACGCCCAGCGAACTTGGCCGTCAACGCGTGACCGTCCAACACATAACCTTGAATGCCTTTGACCGCCTTCTTCGCCGCATCGGTTGTCTTGAACCCGACGAAACCGTACCCCATACTGAGACGCGCCGTCGGACGCTTCGGGTCCGGCTTCGTTTGCACGCGCGCAAAGGAGAATGAGGGTAGATGACGGAAGACTTGTACGAGTCGCTCTGTCGTCGTCGAGAAGGCAAGGTTCTTGATAAAGAGCGTCGTCCCTGCGGACACCGCTGGTTCTTCGCCATTCTCAGAGTCTTTGTCGTCAATTGTGACTGCGTTCGTCTTCGAGCCATCCATGGGAGTAGAATGGCCAGTGTCTGTCGACGGATCTTGGAACATCCCAAGGGGGCCCTTCTCGAGGTAAATGACTGAATTGCCCAGTCGTCGATAGGCGATGGCACGGAACGCAGCGCTTGCCTCGTCCGAATGAATGAACTCCACTACGGCCATAGTCCCTGCAGGCGGCACCAGCACACGGCTGAGCGTCCCATGGCCCTCAAACATCTCGCGTATTTGCTCGGCGGTCGTACCGTAGGGGATGTTCTTGACAAGGATAGTAGTGTCTGATCGTCCGCGACCCGAAAACGAGGATAGGATGACGCCTTGGGATTCAAGGTATGTTTTGGTCTCTTGAATGACATGAGTCTCCGCAAGGGCTAGCTTGACAGCAGCGTTCGACGACTCAGGGTCAAGGATATCGGCTTTCGATACGTTCATCCGATCAGCGACGGAAGACAGAACGGCGTCGCTCTGTATTGCCACTTTAGTTTTAGGAAGACATGAATATAGGGCACCACTCACGTTCATGTAGAGCATAGTCCAGTTGAACTCCTTCCCGGCGCCCGCCTTGCGTTTTGCGTTCCGATCCTCTTTCAAGGAACGCTTCTTGGCGTCCTCACCTTCAATGGAAAGGTTTCCCTTCCTGTCCACAGCACCCATTATGTGCAACAGACGGCCTTGAAACGAACGCCTGTCCAAGGACTCGTACGCAGAAAGCGCGGACTCCGGCTGAGCGAATTTGACGTATGCAAGGCCTTTCGGCTGTTTTGTTACGGGGTCCACGGGGAAGTAAATCTGGGGAGGAAGTCAGCGTTATTCAAATCACTTAGCGACAAGGAAGAAAAAAAGGTCAGAGTATACTATCAAATTTCCCAATGCATAATCAACAATCCACGAATGGTCTGATGTCCCTATGCAAGCGTCTCATCCGGAAGCGAGGTCAGAGAGAAGAGCTCACCTTTGGAATGCAGAAGAACAGAAGAAAAAGGCTCAGCCGAAGACATTCCATTCCTATACTGGAAACACGGGCATACCTGCGAAACAATGGTCAGCAATGAACGATATCAAATGGACGCAGGAGAAAGTGGATCAGAAAAAAAAACTATTTAGTTCCCGCATAAATCAACATACTCCTGAGAGTCTGCTGTCCCTATGCATGATATCATCTCGCTACCGTACAGCCAGTGCGACTTGCCGTACAAGGAAGGTTGAGCAGGTACTCACCTGAAGGATTTCGCCGTAAGGCCGGAAGAGTTCGCGCAGCTCGTCTTCGGTACAAGAGAAGGCCAGGTTGCGAACGAAGAGTCGTGCAGTCTGGAGGATGGTCTCCCGATTAGGGTCGTTGTCGTCTTGCAACGGGGGTTCAATAGCAGTGTCCCCTTCCCCGTCGTTCCCATCTCCATTTTCATCGTCAGACTGAATGAAAGTCTTGCCAGCCTCCTCGACGCCTTGCTTCATTCGTCGTCGCATCCACTCCATGTCTGACAAACCCTCCGGTATCTGGCTGTCCTCGCCTTCTTCGCCCTGGTGGTCTGACACCGATTTGCCCCCATTTTTCGTGTTCATCGGCTGAGTTAACTCGTCGTTCGCCCATGCAGGGCCCGATCTCGCTTTGGGTTGCATGACCTCCATGAAGGCGTCGAGCTGGGCATCTTCGGGTTTGTTGAGCTCGTCAGCATCGGCGGACCCCTTCGAAAGCTTCTTAGTCTTCAGTATATTTGACGGACCAGGCTCCCTGTGTTCTGGGTCGATTCGTGGTCGTTTATTGGGTCGAGGAGCAGGGGCGTCCTTCGCACCCTACGACGTGGTCAGTATGCCTGCAAGCAGGTCAGCAACAGACAACTCACATCGACAACTTCAACCCTCACCCGTGTTGAGTCGATGAATGTTTTGTCAAACCATTGCTGCGCCTGCACGGCCTCTTCGCCGGTCTTATAACCAACGAACCCGAAACGCCGCGATGAGCCGTCTCTTTTGAGAGCGACTTTGATGTCGGTAATGGTCCCCACGGGTGCCTTCGCCTGAGAGAAGTGTTGCTGAAGGCGGTCTTGAGTGACATATGCAGGTAAGTTTTTGACGATGAGACGAGACATCGTTGACGGGAGAAGGGGAAGAGGAGAGAGGAATTGTATGAAAAATTCCCAACGGAAATTCGGCGAGGCCCGGTGGCGTGGGAATATCCACGTGATCGCGTGTAGCGCGCTCTCGCGGCTCTTGTCATTGATCCTTTCACGAGTTTCAGTTTCTTCTTACATCTCATCCACAGTCACCACCCAAGTTCAATACGACTAGGTTCCGTCGTATTTCGTAGAACATGCGGTGCTCGCGTTCGAATCATACTTTCTACTCTCGGCGCAAGTCGTTCTATGACTATCACTTCAATAGCACCCCTCGTCCTGCAGTCGGTTGGACAGGACTTGGTCACGCTCTCCGTGGTATAACGGAACGCATAGAAGCTGAAGAAGAGACGGTCATCAGAGGGAAGCGCAAGGCTGCATCGCTGTTTCCGGAAACGACAAAAAGAAGGAAACCATCCGACAATGTCAATACCGTACCCAAGTATAATATTCAAGACGAAGTTTCGGTGTTCCGCCATGAATACGAGCTGGAATACTCGAGAACTCCGCTGAAAGAAGGTCCAAGGGACGATACTTTGGAAGAATCTGCCGCTCAACATGACTTGCTTCGTCAGGAGAAGGAGTTCATGGAGATTCTTCACAAGTGTTATTGTACGCACGGCGAGTCCAAGACATCGTCCGTGGTACTCGATGTTGGCGAGGTTTCGATTGCCTATAATAAGCATGGTGCGCAACTTACAGACGCTTCAAATGGATACCTACTCTCCCTTCCTCCCGTCCAAGATGAAAACGGGGACGGTCACCTTTTTGCGTGGATGGACGACTTGCCTGCGCACATCGCCCCTGGCATTGCCAAACTCACTGCTAGTCTCCGTTTGGTCATTCCGTCTCCTGTGGATTGGGACGAAGCTTCGGAAAGGCTTCCTTTCCGTGCCTCGGTTCATGTTACACTCTCTTTCTTCACCCCTCGAATCTTTGAACCCATATCCCCTGACCTCAAGAGAGCAGCGGTAGTTGCGCAGGAGGCTAGAGACCATCTCCTTCAACTTGCCTTTCCCACGCCCAATCTTTCCCCGTCGCTCGAACCATCATTTCATGGCAGGATTGACATCCCCTTCTTTTATGCCGCAGTTCATGGTGCCCCCGCTCCCGATTCCCAAATGTCACAAGAAGCAGCGCAGCCCGACGAACTTGTCCCAACCCTTCTCCCTTTCCAGCGCAGGAGTGTGATCTGGATGCTCTCCAAGGAGGGTAAATCTATATCGCAACACGGCAAGATCACAGACTCAGTCAAGGATTCGACGTCCTTGCCGCCTTTGTGGGAACGCGTCACAGTTCAACGCTCATCCGGCGAACAAATTGATTGGTACTATCATCGTCTCACTGGCACGTTAACGCCCGAGTTTCCAGAGGACAAGTCTCATCCAGGTGGAATTCTCGCCGAAGAGCCCGGGTTGGGAAAGACCCTTGAATGCATCTCCCTCATTCTTCTCAATCCCGGCATCGAAAGGAATCCTAGCACCTCACGTTGGGACGTAGCAGCGAGGGTAGACGTAAAGCAAGTGAAGGTTCGGAGGATCGGCATTCCTTTATCCTATATCTTTCTGAGTTGCTTCCCAGACAAGCCTTATCGTCACACCTTCGTCCCTTGCACAACAATGGATCGATGAGTTGGCTGCACACGCGCCCGTCCTCAAAGTTCTTGTTTATGATGGCTGGTCCAAACTTCCCGCCTTTGTCCGCACGACATCCAACACACCTCCAACGAAGCTGACCGGCAAGGCAAAGACCGGGAACAACGCAGTCGCCGAAGAGTCGGAAACCGACTGGTGCTCCTACGTGAATAGGTTCGACGTATGCATCACCACGTATAACGTCCTTCAGCAAGACCTGAACGTTGCACGTCCGCCCCCTCGTAGACCCCGCCGGAAAACTGCGGATTACTCTCGTACTGAACGGCCGCGAAGCCCGCTTGTGATGTGCGAGTTCTTCCGGGTGATTATGGACGAGGTACGCTGGCTATGTGGTTAACTCTGCCACTTGTCTGACTCCATCTGCAGGTGCAAATGGTAGGCGGGGGGAAAACGTCGTAAGTTTGTTGCAACATCCCCAAGCTTTAACTAGGCGACAGACTTACCGTTACTTACTTACAGTGAGATGGTGTCCCTCATCCCACGCTACTCTTCTTTCGCTGTTTCGGGCACCCCTGCTCGCGCACATGTCGCCGATTTGTCTCACGTTTTGAAGTATGCTTGATAACTCTCACCCATGCGTTGCATTCTCACCCCCAAGCACTGGCAGGTTTCTTCGTGTTGATCCGCAAATTGTAGCACCTCGTAGCTGGTCACGTCTCCTTGAACCTGATATGGCCTCCAACTTTGTGGCGCTCTTTCAACACTACACTGTCAGGTGCTTTGCTTCGCTAACCTTGTTTACAAAATACCTATTTTATTTCTAGGACTCTCAAGGCTTCGGTCAAGGATGAGCTAACTATTCCACAACAAACTCGCTATCTCGTGCCCATAGAACTCGGTAGAGTTGAACGCCACGTAGGTCCGCAACAACACCCCTATATCGAGTTTCAATGACACGCTCTTAAGGTCTACGACCAAGCCCTCGAAAAATCTTTGCAGGAACTCGGTCTCGACGCACGTGGTGTAGCAGCGACGGAGAATTGGGAAATCGATACCGCACTCCTCCGAAGTTGTCTTCGCCGACTCCGGCAGATCTGCACGCATCCGCAGGTCGGCCAACTCAAAGTAGGTGAAAAGTTCGCCCACAAGCCGGGGCGATTGAAAACGATGGGGGAGGTACTGGATGTAAGAATTTTTCTGTTTTAGCGGGGCGATGATCTCATCACGTTCGTGATTATTTTTAGGGGATGAGTGATCAGAACTGGAGAAATCTCATGGAAGACCGCCGTACTAAGGTGCTATCATTTTTTTAATTTGCACTTCCTGGCGTAACCTCCCTTAATTCAGATCAATGAGCTTGCTCGCTGCGCCCAGCTGACCCAGCACGCCAAACACATTCAGGCTCGCCACCATAAATCCGCTGAAATCCTACTGCAGGCTGAGAAAGAAGCGAACCAACTCATTGAGGATATCAAAACCGAACTCGCTCATCACAACGAAAAAGGTGAAGCGCTGAAGCGTGAAGTTGTCGCCCTTGGGGCTGCGCGGAAGCAGCATTCAACAGCAGATAATCTCAAGGCGAAAGGTAAAGGACGGGCTGCATCCCCTTCGACCGACAGCGAAGACAACGATTCTGAGGACGGGGATATCCCGGACACCCCAGCTGGAAAAGAGCACAAGCACAAAAAGCACGGGATGCAGTCACGACTGCGAGAGGCGGATCTTTCCCTCCATCGCGTCAAGTTCTTACAGGGAGATGTCTACCATGTCCTTGGAGAAGGAAAAGCAGTTGAGGAGGCAAGGGCTTATGCTGCTGCGGAAGAGCTACGTCGTCAACTCTTGAAGCGTACGCTTTTCTCTTGCTTGGCCTACCCATCTGCCTGATCAGTGCACAGTCTCAGAGGAAGCAGCCACCTTCGCTATGGCTCAATTGGCTAAGGAAGCTATCAAGAATACGAGCAAGACGTTCATATGTCTGGAGGATATGCTGATTAAGCTGCCCTACTGTCCACAGGGTGGCGCTCGCTCGGCTGAAAAGGTACGTTTTTTTACAACTCCCCTGTTATCGTACCAGTAAAAGTCTCCCTTAGATGGAGGAGGCGGATAGAATCATCGAAGAGGGCATCAACGCGCAATCTTCGTTGCTCTGGGCATGGCGCCCTCGCATATATGAACTCCTGACCCAGTCGCTTAGCGCAGGCGAGGGTGATGCCGATGGTCAAGAATATTCCCGCTCACTGGAGACTCAAGGCGAGGCCGAGGCCTATCTGAAAGCCTACTCTGCCCTGCTCGCCGACCGGCGGGAGATCATGATAGCAGAGCGGACGATGTTGGCCGCCCATGAAGATCAAGAGAAGAAGAAGCGGAAGACGATGGCAGCTGCAAAAGCGGCGGAGGCTTATGATGACGACGTTGAAATTCCGGAAGAAGATGTGGAGCTCCAACCCGAGCATGAGGTTTTGTACAAGGAGCTCACCCTTGCTCGAAGGGAGATCATGAGCCGTGTCGAAGGGAGCGCCATCAAATCAGTCCTGGTTGACCTCACCGCCATTGTGGCAAAGATACCTGGGGATGACAATCCGGAGAAGGTCGTCGCCAAAGAGGGTATTGCGATGCTGCGCCAATTGATGACCGAGCAAGGTAAGCAGGACGAACTCAGCTCTGCATATGTCTTCGTGTGGCTGATAATAGCATCTCAGCGACTATCAACGATAAGATTGAGATGGACCTCAAACAATTCCGTCGCGCATTCAATGAGCGAATCCAGTACTTATCCATGTCTTTGTGGTTTCCAGTGTGTTTCTCATGTGCTCTCTCCAGGTATTTCCGACAGCTTCAAGAGATTTCCGACTCTGTCGTCGAAGTAGAATGGGATGGATCCGCTGCCAGTGCCATCGAGGAGAGCAGAACCCTGCAGGGAGAGCTGGACGGTAAGATCAACACGGGTCGAGCTAGACAGCGCTATGTATGCATGCTCCCGCTCCCATCTAACCTTGTCGAGTGACACTTTGTTGTAGCTCGATAACCTGGCCCAGAGCCACGAGCAGGGTCAAGACGAGGACGAAGATGGGTGCATCTTATGCAAATGCGAGTTCAATCGCGGTTACATCACACAGTGGTAGGCACCCCTTCCCCGCCAGGTACTACAGCGCATGTACTGATACATGCTCTCGACCCAGTGCACATGTTTTCTGCGAGGTATGCATTTGAGGGTTCTTCGTTCGCCGTCCGATGGCTCAAGTTGTTCTGATTATCAGGATTGTATGAAGTCATGGCTGAATCGGCATAGCAAGGCCTGTCCTGTCTGCAGGTGCGTGCATGCCAATTATTGTCCATGAGCGTGCCTTCATCCGCGATCGCAGAGTGCCAATCAACGTGGACCACCTGCAACGTTTCACTGTCCAGGCCAAAGACAAGGAAGGGACGAAGCCAGCACTTGTGCCGCCGAAGTACAATCACGACACTGTCCCGAAGTCTCGCCGGCAGATCGAGTACAATGTTATTCCGTCGTCCCTCTTCGAAGAGATAGCATCAATGGAGGCGCGCGGAAGCTATGGTAGCAAAATCCAAACTCTCGTGGCGCACCTGCTTTACCTCCAAATCGTGGAACCTGGCGCAAAGAGTATTGTGTTCTCAGCCTTCGCCGACTCCCTCCATAGTGCGTAATTCCGGTTTCATCTCGATCGATAAAGGCGATAACACAGCGCTCGTCCGTGCAGTTGTCGAGCACGCGTTGCGCCTGAATGGTAAGCTTGACGTCTGGCCTCGCACCGCACCGCTCTCATGCATGGACATCGTCAGGCGTGCCATGTTTGCGCATCGATTCCACCAAAGGCAAGCAGCACGCGACGAAGCGGTTCCGCACCGATCCTGAGATACTGGTGCTTTTATTGCACGGGTGCGTATAGGCCCAAGCCTCATCCGCGTTATCGCACGCATCTGACCTCCTCTGTTTACTTATCATCCTACAGCGAGCGGGAGAATGCCGGACTCAATGTGACGTGCGCCTCGAGGGTGTTCCTGCTCGAAAGCGTCGTTCACCATTCGTTCGAGATTCAAGGTTGGGCTCCGATTCCCTCGATCACGGCGCAGAGAGCTGACCATCCCCTCGGATATGACGCACAGCTATCGCCCGCATAGACCGAATGGGCCAAAGCAGGCCTACCGAAGGTACGGATACGAACCATTACACCTTCGCAAACCTTGTCCTGACCACACTCGATTAACCTTCTTCCCCCAGTGTTCTGCTATTACGCCGAAGGTGCGCCTCCGTCATTATCAGTAGTAGGGTCATGTCGGCGTCGAGACGTCCCGCTGACGCGTCACCACCTCCCACGCCAATCATAGATACCGTCGAGAAGAACATTTTGGACCTCGCCGCGCGGCAGGGCCTGTCGTTGTACACGACCGAAAGCGCAAAGGGCACGCTCGACGTCGCGCCGCTCGCGCCCGACTCGGACAAGAACCTCGTGGACGCCCCCACGAAGAAAAAGCTCCAGAAGGGGGACTTCATCTTCAAGTGCGTAGCCCGTCCTCCGTCCCCTAATTTCCATTTCATCTCGCTGTTGCGTGTGGATGTGTGGACGGTGCGCTGACGCTAGTGGCGCGACCCCGTGCGTGCGTGCGTGCGTGCGTGCAGGCTGGACGATATGATGTCAATCCTCTTTCCCCATCTCGTCGAAGACGTCGAGTATCTCCTCCCCCCGTCCGAAGCCGGCGAGGACGAAGACGCGCTCATGCGCGATGTCGATGACCCGCAACCGGGGCCGTCTCGCATCCACGCCCCCGCCTACGTCAACGCCGTCGCCGGGCCCTCCAGACTTGGTTAACTTCAACCTTCAACTTTGTTCCACGGTCCATACTATACTTGTAGTACCATGGCCCGGTGTCCCGAGGTCCACATATGTACACTCCCACTTCTACACATACATACCATAGATCGGCCTACCCACAATCTCCCGTCCCGCGATCATTCGTAGCCCTTCCGTCGTCCCGCTGGCCTCCGCGTCACCAACCTTGATTAGCGTCGTAGATCCTCCATCTCCCCGCCAACCCCTCGTTCCCTCTTGCCTCAATGCCGAGTAGTGCAGTTGATTATTCGATATCCAACATGCGAACCTTATTCTCCCCGGACGTCCCCGCAACGTCACCCTAGCGTGAGAATGCACGAAATTCCATTGGTCGAGCCGTATGTTGAGACCGAGAAGACGAGACCGAGAAGGGGAGGTAGAGAGAGCAGGCCGTAATGCAAACAGAAGCCGATGACGAAACGATGCCGAGAGGATGCTGCTATGCGATGCAAGACGTGGAAGGGAGCCGGCGAATAACAACGGGAAAGGAGACAAATAGAAAGCACATGTGAAGGGGGCAAGCATTGTAAGGATAGGAATAGGAGGCTGGCCATGGAGTGTAATCGAGGAAGGAATATAACCAAGGTTACGAAGCGTGAGGCCAGGGAACGAAGCACTGCTACGTCAGAGAACGACATCAGGCTTGGGAACACGCCGATGAACCCACGGACATGAGAAGGGGGGAGGGGGCGCAAGGAGGGACACGATAGCGTGAAACCCAAACCATGCCCCAGCGCGCCTCCGGCCAAGGGATCGAAGCCCGCTCTGCCCCGCTCAGCGAGGCCCGCCGTCCCAACTCGCGCGCTTGCGCTTATTGTCCCCGCCCTTGCGCATGAGCAAGTCCTGCGGCGACACCGCGCTCTGCCCGCGATGATGCAACCTCTCCCTCCCCGCGCCCACCTTCCCCGCGCCCTGCCCGGTCCCCACCACCGGCGGCACCGGCGGCGAGGACAGCGTCGGCTTCACGGGCGGCACATGCTGCAGCGCCGCGGGCGACACGCCAAAGTTGACCGCGCGCGCGTGCGCAAGCTGCGTCGCGCCCGCGAGGTCGAGCGCGAGGCCCTGCCGCGCGCCCTCGAGGTGCGCCTGGCTGTGCGAGCCGCTTTCGCCCATGCCCATGCCCATGCCGCCGACGCCGCCAAAGTAGTGCAGATCGAGGAAGGGCAGGTCGACCATGTCGAGCCCGCCCGTCGTGCGCCACGGCGCGGTGTCCACCCCGAGCAGCAACGCCTGCAGGTCCGCGCTCGTGCCCGTGCCAGCGCCGTGGTGCGCGACGTCGAGGGAGAGCGAGCGCGTGGGCGTGAAGGGGGCGTGGACGGGCGGGTGGGCGTCCATTGACGGGAGGAAGCGGTGCTCGGGCGGGGGCACGGAGAGCGAGCGGTTGTGCGGGCCGCTGGCGTGCGGGAGGGACTGCCTGGAGCGCACGGGCGTGCCGGGGGGCGTGTCCGCGAGCTCGACCTGCTGTCTCGATAGGCCCGCGATCTCGTCGTTCGACAGGAGAAAATCGTCCTGCTGGCGCCCCCGGGTGTGCTTGGGTTGTGGATCGAGGGTGTCCATGACGGTGTCGGCGGCGGCGGCGGCGGCGGCGGCGGCGGCGATGGGGTCGCCGTCGTTCAGGTTGATGGCGGACAGCTCGATCTCGTCGATGCCGGGGAGGGCGGGGTTGTGTAGCTGGAGCGCGTGCATGCTCGGCGGCGTGCTCGAGAGCCCCAATCCAGCGCCGCCGAAACCAAAGCCGGGTCCGTAGTCGGGCGCCTGCTGGGGCTGGTGCGTGCGCGCACCGAAGATGAGGTCGCCTGCGGTGTTGGAGTGGTGGGTGAACCCGCGGAACGCGCTGAAGGTGAGCATCTCCGGGTCGGAGAACGTCGAGTGGGTGTCGCCGGCGCCGACCTCGGACGCGAAGTCGTGGGCGGACGAGGCGGGGAAGAGGTCGTAGCGGTCGAGGACGCCGTGGCTGAGGTGCGCGAACGCGAAGGGGGAGGAGGGCGAGGCGGAGAAGCCGTTGAAGAAGGAGGCATCGCTCGCGCCGGACGGGTCCAGACGGGGGTTGCCCGCGAGCCAGTCGGAGGGCCCCCACGCGGACTTGCCGATCATGTTCATGCCTCCGACGCCGCGCCGGTTGTAGGGAGAGTCGAAGAGCATGTCGTGGGATGACGTAGGGGACCCCGCGGCGTTGCTCGTCGACCAGGTCGCGGTGGAGTGCATGGGGGTGTCGATCCCAGACCAGGCTTGGGACTGCGACGCGTCGTTCATGTCGGACATGGACTGGGACGAGCTGGGAATGAAATCGGGGATCGCGAGGGGGTCGTCGACGACCTGCATCTCCACCTCGCCGAACGCGTCCGCCATGATCGAGGGCGGGCCCACGTCCGAGGGCGTGTCCGGGAAGAGGGAGGACGACTTGGAGCACGAGGCGGAGACGGAGACCGACGCTGACGCCTCTTCTTCCTCGTCGGCGGAGCTGTCCTCGTCTTCAGACCCGGTCGGGCTTAAGGGCACGCTCTTCGTCCCGCCCCTTAAAAAACCCTGCGTGGTGTGCCGTCGTTTCCGACGAGCGGGACCGGTCTCGCGCGCGGAGGTGAGCTGCTCGTCGGTGGCGGCGCGCACGGGGGACTGCGCGAACGCGCCGATGCGCCGCTTGGACGCGCTGCGGGGTTTGTATCCCGCAGCCTGATAGAGCTCTGGGAACGCGTTCCGAAAACGATCGCGGAGGTCGGTCGAGCGGCGGTTCTGCTCCTGGAAGATGGGGGTCCTTGACGATGGTGGCCCAGACGGTGCCGTGCTTGTCGTACCCGGCCTTGAGCGCGCGATCCTCCTCGGCGGTGAAGGGCCGTCGCCGCTTGCTGCGGGTCTTCTCGAAGATGGAGCTGCCGTCGGGGAGGGAGGAGCGCACTTTGGAGGAGAGGTGGGTCTTGGCGTTGGGGTAGTGCTGCTTGTATGCGTCGGGGAAGTAAGTGCGGAAGCTGTGATCCGGGTCGGGAGGGAGTCAGAGGCCGTCGCGGTGAGAAAGGACGAAAGGAAAAGAGACGGACCGGTCTTTGAGGTCGACGGGGGAACGGTTGTCGAAGGAGAGGGTGGGGGTCGTTGAGGATGGCTTTCCAGTTGCCGACGCCGTGCTACAAAGGAAGGGCGCGATCAGCTCCCTGGATCGACCGACAGCAAGTTGGCGGTGCGGCCGCGACGGCGAAGGAAGACGTACCCTGTTGCAGCCGTCGACGAGCATCTGGGTCTCCTCCATCGTCCATTTCTTGCGCGCCTTCTTCTCCGGGAGGTCGTCGGGAGGGGTGCGGTCGAGCTTGCGGACCTTGCCCTTGCGCTCGTCGGAGCCGAGGGCGGTGTCGTCCCGGAACGTCCAGGGGGCGACCTGACGGGGTGCGGAGGGGAGGGCGAGGGAGACGCGGCGTTGTTTGAGGGCGGTGGGGAAGGGAGCGGAGAAGGAGAAGGCGGAGGTGGGCAGAGTGGGCGGTGGCGGTTCAGCGGGGTTGGCCATGGCAAAGGACTCGACGTTCTCGAACGGGAATGTGCTTTGGGGGGAAGGAGGAAAGGGAGGAACTGGGGTTGTTCTGCGACCAGTCGACCGGAGTCTTTGTACTCGCCCGCTTGGCCTGGACGGTTCGCACTGGGAATGCGCCCCGAGATCGAGGGAAAGCTCGCGCGGAGTGGCTCAGAAGGCAACTCACGCCCGAACTCGCGGCGGAGGGCACGCTGCACACCTGCGAGGCTGCAAATGCAAACTGCCAGCGGTGGCTGGGCTCGATGACGGCGGTGGGAACGATAATAAAAAAATCGCGGTGAATCGTGAGGAGAACGCGGTGGAGGAAAACACAAGGCAGGCTCCAGGCGCGAGTTGAAGCTGCCCCAGCACTCAGAACCGGGTTATCCATCAATATCTTGGACTCGTGTCCGCCGCGCTGCTCGCTCCTCTTTCCCCTCTAATCATATCCTCCCCCGTTCTCTCCCACTAACATACATCTTTGTAAACCGAGTACATCAAGATAGGTCCCGCTCCCGTCCCACTACGCCGTCGCCAGCACCTCGGGCGCCACCCTCGTCTCGACCCCGTGCAGCTTCTCGTTCCACGTCTGCAACCGGTCCGCCAACTGCCCAATCTGCGCCCGCGAGAGCACCCTCGGTTGCACCCACGATATCGCCGCCTTTTGGTCCACTTGGTCGATCGAGCCCTTGATAAGTTTCAAACTGCAGTCCCAGTCCACCAGCCCGTCAGCCATCCCCTCTCCTTCCCACCAAGCCGACAGAAAGAGACCACCGACCTCAACGCTTTCATCAGCAAGTGCTCCACGTCGTCCACCGCCAGTCGCGTCTCCTCCGCGATCGTCTGGAACGACATCGTCCGGTCGTACGCGTTCCGCTTGAACACCGACTCGATGAGCGCCATGAGACATATCTTCTGCCGCAAGAACGGAAAGTTCTCCTGCAGTATCGGCTACATCGATCGAAACACCCCCAAAGTCACCCCCAGAGCCATCGACGTCAGCGGTCGGCGGGAGAAGCGGTGCAACCGTGAACACGCAGGCTGCCTCACCTCCTTCGGAAACACCGGCGCGAGAGCCTCGAACTTGCCAATGTTCCCCTCGTTGAACGTGAAGAGCAATTTCTTGATCCACTCGTGCGGCGTCTTGTCCAGCCCGTCCAAGATCGGGTGCAGCAGCTGCGAACGAGAGATAGTAAGTCTCCGACATTACTGTGCGACCCCGAGGGAGAAGCGCGCGGCACCTCGGCACGCCCAGCGGCAGAAAGAGGAAACAAAGTGTGCAGGGCCGACGCGAACCCAAAAAGAAGGTTGAAAAACGCGAGAGAGAGGGGAGGCACGCACCAGCTCGCCAAAGTTGTAGATCGTGTCGCCCAAAAGCGCGGATATGCCCAGGTCGTGCGCGCGCAACGTGCGCTCTTCTGCCGTCATGTCGCTCCCGATGTCGATGCAGGCCAGGTAGAGCAACGAGTTCCGGTAATAGGGCGCGTACTCGGCCTTGGCCTATTCCATCGTCCCCGACGCATACATCGTCAGTTCCACACGCGAAAGGAAAGCCGCGCGGCGTTCGCACCTTGTAAAAATCCGCCGCGACCCGGTAGTACGTCGCGTTCACCGAGTTTTCGACCCCCGCTTAGATCGTCGAGGATCTTCCACGCCGCGTCGATGTCCCCCTTGCACCCATCGACGTCCCCGAACGCGAGTTTGGAATGCGCGAGCGTCGATAGCAGCAGCACGTGTGCATCTGGCGACTTCTCCTTGTCGATCCGCGACAGCAACTCCGTGAGGAATTCAACGTGCAGGGCAGGGTCTGCGCAGACGCGAATAAAGTGTCCGAAGGGGCGTACGTGTTTTTGAGGTTAGCTTCGGAAGGATGGGCACAAAAGCAAATACAGATACGCACTCTCGATATCATGCGATACCTTCACGCCCATATCCACGAGCCGTAGCGGGTTCAGGCGCTCCTCGAAGTCCCGCACGAAGCGCGAGTACACCTCCACCCTGAACGGCCGCGCGATCGGGTGGTCGAAGAATTCCGCTAGCTTCACCGTGAGCTGATGCCATAGTCTGCGCCAACCCCCAGAATCCATAGTTAGCACACGCGGCGCGTTCCCTCCAGGATTGAGTTCACGCACTTTCGTGTGTGCAGCGTCTGGAAGGACTCGAAGAACGGGTGCAGCTCGCCGGGGGTGGCGGAGATCGCGGTCGTGAGGTATTCGTCCACGTCCAATTTCGGGGGCTTGGGCTTCGCTTTCGCCTTTTCTATCGCGGTCTGTGTTGAGGATGCCATTATTGTGGGAACGGGGAGTATCTGTATGCTGCCGCGGACGATGAGCGGCGGGCTGCAGGCGACGCGCGTTGTTTGGCCATGTTGTCTCACGTGCATTCGTTCACTTTGATCTTCTCTCATCTTGAGACTTGTGCAACCTCTGTGTCTGTCCTACCAAGTGTCCTACTATTATGATCCAACTGTTTTTTCCATTGTAAACTCATCCCTAACATATGTGGGGTCGAAGTGAAGGACGACGCCAAAATTCACCTACTCCTTAAAACTCTTTACGATGAGCACACGATAGCTTTCCACCGGGGAAATGCCGACTCGGGCGACCTTCAGTTGTTTCGTTTGGTGCGCTCGCCTTCAAATCACCCGTTCAATTACTGACGTGCCATACCCAGACCTCTGACGTGCCAATGAAACCGGCAGATGGTCTCGGTGCACGCCTGAAGCATGCGGAGGTCGAAGGTCCGCTCTCTCTTGACGAACACCGTGTTGTCGAGGTTTTCCCCAATCACGCCCAGAAACGTGTCCATTTTGTGGTTCGCATCCTTCCTGGTAAGAGGCGTCCCGCATTGTCAGATTCGCACTCGTCTGAACTTCGCGCATCTGACATTCAGCTCGTCTCGAAGGCGAACAGGAGACAAAGCGGCGTCGTCTGAATACGGACACCGGTCAAGTCGTCGAGCAAGGTAAGCGGCTAACTACGTTCTCGTCGTTCTAGTCTCACCAGCTTTTTCAGAATCGACCGCCGTACCCTTCAGTCGTGTTTTTCCGCCTCTTCCCAAAACGGATACTGCTCGGCAACTATGGGAGTGCGTCTGGGGCAAGGGAGCCGAGTCCGTTTTCACCCGTAGAGACGTCAGTCGTCCCGACATTCTGTCGGCCCCACACAACGTCTGGACGTTCGAGCACCCCAAATTTCTATCATCAGCGGAAGACACTATCGAGTGCGTCGTTCGGGGAGAATACATGCTTGCCTACCAATACATCATGCAGCAGACCATTCCGAATGACAACGTTTCCTCTTCAACTGAAGTCTCGGCACCGATTCTTCTTCAACCAAAGTCGATCCCGCGGAACCGGCCCCTGCGGAACCGTTCCCAGAATCCTTCAAAGATTTAGAGAGCATTTGTGATCCAAGCAAAACCACGGACCGTGCGTTTGCTCGCTGCATTGTGGTGTCCGGATTTCCCACCTGACGGATCCTATGTAGCTTTGACCAAGCCTCCTAGGTACCAAGGGGTTTGCGTCACCGGACACCCAGGGATCGGTGCGTGTATCGTGTGTATCGCGAGCAGTGCTGAATCTAAGTATGTACCGCTCCAGGCAAGACCATCTTCAATGTATTCATCCTGCTCATCTGCCTGGCGCGGGGCCAGTGCGTGATGATCCAATTCTCCAAGCACCGGATATATGTGTTTGATCATGATGGGGTGTATGCATTCGAAGACCGCGATTTTGCGAAGCAGAAAGGCAGCCTTGGCGCGTTCCCTCCTCGTCTATGGTGTTTGGTGGATTGCAACAGCGATATACAATCCGTTCCCCTAATTTTTCCACACACCTCCCATTACATCATACAGACGGCGTTCGATATGGACGCGCACTTCAAGTGGAGAAAACACTCTGTTACGCGCCCGGAGCGTACGCCTCGCAAATATTACATGGCCCCGTGGACCTTAGACGAACTTCTCATCGCGTTCGTCTCTCTTTATGTGCCTGCAACCGATTTCGTTCACTTACCGTATCTATTTATCTTCTAGGCGACCGTTCATCTCTGGATTACGGAATGCCAGCGATAGCCAGCTTCGACATTTCTATTCTACTTGGGGTCCATCGCTTCGTCAAGCTTGCAAAGACGCTCGTTTCCCGAAGCTGTTGGAAGAGATGGAGGACCAGGTCAAGCACAAGATCTCCGCACTCACTACCACCCCGGATACCTTCCGGAATTATCTTGCTGGCATATACAGTGTACCATTCCCGGACAATGTTTCCCACCACATCGTCCTCGTACAACCTACCAAGAGATCTCGAAGGGTCCCACACGTCAGTATCGTCACCGCTCACGTCTTGGAGCTGTTTTTGCAAAGTCTCAAGCTGCAGCGGAGCCTGGCCAGTGGTCAATTCTACGCGTTGTTCCTCAACACTCCTGGAACCCACGGCGTTGCTGGCGTTCTTTTCGAAACGAAGTTCCATCAAGAGATTTACAACCATTCCTCCTGGGATGTCGTACGGTACGAGAAAGGTTCCGGCGGTGTATGCTCCCGGGTTCTCCACGATGGCACGCAGAACGCATACCTCCACATTGGACTTCCGGCTAAAGACGGGATCGGCCAGAAAGTGATCGTCGACAGCAGGGTGTCCGAGCACGCAAGCCAGCTGCTTCCTGCGGAGCCTTTCCCCACTGAAACTCCCAAAAGCGGTTTCAACCCGGGGACCTACTATCGTCCAGTCGCCAAAAACATGGCCACCTTCGATTCCGTCATCTTCGATCCCCACATGGAGTGGGCTACCGTTTTCCAATGCACGGTCAGCGGCAAGCACGACCTCAAAGATCAGGGGCTCGCGTGGCTCAAGGACCTTGGTGTGCGCAAAGTTCGGTATATCCTCGTCCAGCCCCCTTGCGTCCAACCGCCAAAGTCAATCAAAATCCCGAAGGACTACCTCCTGTTCGTCCATGAAATGTACCAGATGTCTTTCGACCTCCTGTACGTCTCCATCCTTTTGTTTTTATCTTTGCACGACCTTCTGTAGGCTCATATACGTATACGTTGACAGAGCATATGTGTCCCATGTAAGATGGTGGACTGGGTAAGGTCTGAGCCTTTGGAAGTGATGTATTACTAGAATTTGAATGACAGGTGTCGATGAGAGGCCACAGAAGGATATCGTGCGAGGAAACAAAGGGAAGGCAAGAGAGCGTGTCGCGCGAGGGAGCCCCGGGGAGGAAGTCGGCTACATACGCACGGCCGGTTTCGAACTCCAGGACGAAACCGCCGAGACCGCCGATAATGATGTTCTCCCCGAACGAGTCGAACCTACCTAGCGTTGGGTTTTGTCGCGCGTCGGCAACAACGCCGCGGGTTACGAAGGCGCATTCTCGGTCGGGGTGATCCCGTATATCAGCTCGTCCGTCTCCATGGGCCGTAGGAGGTACTGGTCTGCTTGAACTTGAAGACGCTCAGCGCTCACTGCTTACGATTATAGTACTAGTGCATACATCCACATCCTCGGAGAAATGCACTCACAAGCTATCGATTGTCGCAGCTCCTGCTCCGGAGGCCGTCACTGGGAGATCGGGTGGGAAGACCGATTCGACGAAGCATGCCGTCGGCGAGCTGTGACGCCTTTAGTCGCTGCTCGAAATCCCGCACATCGCGCTCCCGGAGTTCACGCACTTTTGTGCGTGCAGCGTTTGGAGGCTAACTCCGTCGTAGTGTACCCCAATCACCTTATAAACTCAAAAGTGCGGTGTCAAACAGTTGCTAAAGGGCGCCCCGTGCTACACCCAAGATTCCTAAGGGATACGGTAGCTTGTGTTCAAGTAAATTGCGAAATGCATGGTTTTCGGGGGAGCTCGAGGTGGACCAAACCTGACCAAACAGGCGGCGTCTGTTTAGCTCTATTTGTTTTACGAACAGCTGCAGGCCCCCTTCGCCTCGAGGCTCGCGAACCTCTTCCTATCTCGGGCCGCTATGGTCCGACTTTTTTCTATTATAAACTCTTTTCCCCTCCAGTACGTTCGATCACGGTGCAGGACGATGCCGACATCGACCAACTCGTTGAAGCCATCCACCATAAGCACAAAACAATCTTCGACGAAAATCATGTCGCCCTGGGCGTGCTCGCGCTATTCCGCCCGGTGCGCGCGCTTCCAAATCACTCGTTCTATCACTGACGTGCTATACCCAGACCTCAGATGTGCCCATGAAATCAGTGGATAGCCTTGCCGCACGTCTGAAGGAAGCGGAGGTTGAGGGCCCACTCTGTCCAGGCGATAACGTTGTCGAGGTTTTCCCCCATCCCGCTCAGAATTGTGTCCATTTTGACGTTCGTTTCCCTTCTGGTAAGATGCCTTTCGCGTTGTGAACATTACGCTCGTCTAAACTTCTTATATCACCCTATAACCAGAAGGCCAAAGGGTTCCCCTCACGAGGATCGAGAAAGGTAGACCGTTCCGTAGAGATCGGCCTCGACTTCAATGCTCACCCGCCCGCCCTCGGTTTAGCTCATCTTCAGACTCTGAGAGGTACTGAGGGCATCGGTGCGTCGTCTACGATGCCCGGTTCCACAATCAAGTACTATGAAGAGCAAAACAGACATCCCGTCTACAACGGGCACCCAGCCAATCGCTCCGCCCCAATCGCCATCTATCACCCCGTCTTGGCGAAGCTCATGCACGACTTGGACAATCTGCCGAATATCGAGCGGCCTTTGCACACCATAGAGCTGGCAAGCAGGCTGGTCTGCGCTGCGGGGATGCCATACGCAGACGAACAAGCCCGAATGGCTGGCATAGCCGAACATCTGGAGAATCTTCTTGATATTGAGGTCACCGATGGTACATCTATAGAGGACGGGGCCGTCATTTTCCATGCGCTCGGGCGCGGAAGCCCCTACGCACAGGCCTCATCCATGTACGCTCGCCACGCAGTTACACAGGTACGTCGTTTCAACCCGGGCTTGGTTTTGTCTGACCTCTCGCAGAATCAGGGCATTCGAAATGCATCCTGCTTGCCGTGCATCCTCATCGTCGTCTCTGGGACCCACATCCGTATATTGGGGGCGATCTTCATCGACATCCTGGTCGTTCAACCGCTCACAGGGTATACCCCCCTCATCGGGAATCCTTTCGTAGACCGCACTATCAGTCATGTTGCACGAGTCCTCCATGCCACCAAGGAAGCGGTGATCAGCTTGAGGGGGGAATACCGTAGCTTATTTAAAGCGGCGAGATACTCCGTTACTAAAGCGTCTTTTCCCCTGCCCCTCTTTCATTGACCCTCAGCACACCACAAGCGCGCCAAAGATAGTGTACGAGGACCGACTGCTTCACACGGACCTCTCTCGGGCCCTGTTCCGCGGCAAGATGGATGGTAAAGCTGTCGTCGTCAAGTTTTCCAGGACCTACGGTGCAGATGCCCACAGGCTGCTTGCCGATGAAAACCTCGCCCCGAAGCTGCACTTCACGGCCAAGATTCACGGCGGGCTCACCATGGTCGTTATGGACCTTGTCGTTGACCAGAATGCGTACAGTCGTTTTAACCCCAGACAGATTCCGGTGGACAGTCCTGTCCTCGAGGACGTGAAGCGCGCTCTGGATCTACTGCACGCCTCAGGCATGGTCTTCGGCGACCTTCGTCTCCTGAACGTGATGGTCATTAACAGCGACCAGAATATCGAGGACGGGCACTCGGTGGATCGGGACAAACTACGCGGGCTTTTGATCGACTTCGATTGGGCGGGGAAGGCTGGTGAGGCCATGTATCCGAGTGATCTCAACCCCGACGACGTCGACTGGGCTGAAGGCGTCGAGCCTGGGACACTCATCACGAAAGAGCATGACGTGAAGATGTTCGAACGCCTTTGAATATAGGTCTTGTCTTTTGCTCGCCTTGGCGGCTACTCTCCTGTGTGCCATTGTTGTAGCCTCTGTCGGGGAACGTCTCATTTACGATTGATTTCCGATGTAACTAATCGCATTGCCATCTTTTAAGCAAATGCGGCCCCAATTGTGCATGCTCACTGGTACAACCGATCAGTAATAGTATTCATATCGCATGGAGTAGATCCAGACGCAAAAACAAAACCATTGCGATTGAGAAGTCGGCGCCGTCGTCTCACGTGGACACTGGCATGACCGACGCGCAAAGCAATCATTTCTATTCATGAAAGCCCCGACTGATTTCCCACTGTGAACCCTTCCATCAGCTGTCTCGAAGCCGTCCACTAAGTACCCAGATGAAGAGCGACGTCGTCGTCGGCAATCTCATTGAAGCCATTTGCTGAGCGCCCGAGGCCGCAGTGACTCAGCATCTCTCAGCCAGCAGGCCGCTGCCGTTGTTTGACGACGTGCGCGACATCCGCATCCTTGGAGATCCTTGGCCCTAGTCGAACAAGACCTTGCACGAATATGCATACGCCTTTGTTGCCAGATCACAGGACCTAGTACCGGCGGGTGTTGATGGTCTCCTTGGCGGTTAGTACTTGCTCAATCATACGTCTCATTCAAGTTCTACGTTCTCCCTCCAGAACCTTTGGCCTCTCGACGTTGCAGTGATGCACGTACGCTTTCGGCGTCCACGTATTTCTGGACAAATCGTGTCCCACCATCTCATCATCTTCCCATGTTACGCCGACATGCCGACACGCCGTTAACAACACCTTCCCAATCGAGCGTGAACAACATATTGAGCTCGTCCTTTTCGGGGTCGACCTCCTAGACGACGCCCAGACCCGAGCTTCAAGGGAACGACGTCGGTAAAGTACAAGGGGCTTTTCCTACGGGCCATACAAGCTGATTCCCATATGTGTACAAGGCCCTCGGGGACATCTTATCCAACGCGCCCATGGGAGCGGTCAAATAGTCCCCAGCATGTGCTCTGGAAGCCGTTTTCACTTTGCTCGCCCACTGCTGCGTCCTGGAGGCCTCGTCGAACCGACTGTACACGGATACCATGGCTGCGCCTCCAAACGAACTCTTTTCGGTCTTCGCTTTCGCGGGCTTCGTCCTCGCTGCCATCCCATTCTACTGGCATCTCCAGTGTGAGTCTTGCCGTCCTCTCTTCGGTTGTGTATCCGTATCTGAGAGGGATGGATAGCGTGGAACGTGGGCACGTGTCTATACATGGCGTGGGTTTCCTTGGGGTGTCTAAACGCGTTCATCAACTCTATCATCTGGAACAACAACGTCATCAACTGGGCACCTGTTTGGTGTGATATTTGTGAGCGCGGTGCTTTTTCGTCCCATTTCCTCCTAACGTGAATGCCCTTAGCGTCTCGTTTCGGAATTGGGCTCATCGCGGGCATCCCGTCTGCGCTGCTCGTCATCATCATTCGCCTGTACAAAATCGCGGCCATGACGGACGCGTCCGTGACAAGGGCCGAGAAACGTCGCGCTATCATCATCGACCTCTCGATTGGGCTGGGTATCCCTATCGTATACATGCCGCTTGGTGAGTTTCTTAGTTCGAGTCGAGACTCGGTCCCGGTTGACCCTCTTGCGGCATAGAGTACGTTGTGCAAGGCCATCGTTTTGACATCATCGAAGACATCGGGTGCTCGTTCACCGCGTGGCCCACCCCGGTTGCCTGGGCTCTGTACTACCCATGGCCGCTCGTCATCAGCCTGGTTTCATGTGTCTTCGCCTGTGGGTTGTGTTAAGTTTTTGCTCCTGCCCCCATCGCTAATCACGCTCCTGTTTAGGTCTGGCGTACTGGCACCTCCGCCAACGCACCCTCCAATTCCAGGAGTTTGTGTCTTCCAACAGCAGCATCAACCAGAGTCGTTACTTGCGCCTGATGGGCCTCGCGATCACCGTGCTCGTTTTCACGCTCGTCTTCAACACACTCTCCGTCGTGCTCAACGCACAGACCCCCATCCAGCCCTGGATTTCCTGGGAAGACACGCACTTCCACTTCTCCGACGTCGGCCTTCTGCCGCGCGCGCAGATGACGTCGATCCAGGAGATGACCTACGAGTTCCAGCGCTGGACCACCGTCGTGTGCGCGTTCGTGTTTTTCGCGTTTTTCGGGTTCGCAGACGAGGCGAAGAAGCATTATCGGATGGTGTATGCGACCGTCGCGAGCCGCACGGGCATGTCGTCCCTCACGGCGTCCTCCGCGACCACCAGCAGCTTCGGCACACCCTATCGCTCGGACGGGTTCGCGGCGAACAAGAACACGTCCTCGCGATTCGCAGCTTCGCTCCCTTCGGCGTCGGCGCGCGCACAGGCTAGAAGGGCATCGTTCGACTCGTTCGGGGACACCATCTCCATTGGCGATCTCAGCGGTTTGGACCTCGAGTTCAAAAATGACGATCCGGAGAAGGATGGAAAACGCGACGGTTCGACTTGGTTTGACGACGAAAAGGAGCTGCCCCGCCCCCCGTTGAGCTTGATGCTTGACAACGCTCCCCAGCATAATGCAGACGCGCCCTCTTCTGCTAGACCGTACTCAACTTGGTCCGAGGCGGTATAAGTCTTGTTTAATTTCTGATCTTATTACTTTTTGTAAATACATCTTAGCTGACCCTCTCCCTCTTACACATAAGGACGCGCCTCCTACCACACGCTCTCTCGACTTCCCATCATTTCCGTACACACTACCCTCTTGTAGCCCTAGCCCTCGTCACTCGTTTGTTACTCCAACCTTAGATCTAGTAATGCCGCCACATCATTTGCAAGGAATTGCTCAGAACTGCGTCGCTGTCAGTCGACCTCGGTATGTATGCTCTATCGTTGACGGTGAGCCCACGAATAATCAACACGAACGGAAGAAAGAACGACGCACAGAACGTCAAACGACATCTGGTACACTTCGGAGATGAACGAGACGGAGTTTTTCGGGACTCGGATGGAATCTGGTGGATTGAGATCAGGGGGTTGGACAAGGATATACCGAACTTTGTCCACGCCACGAGCCTTGAGCCACGCAAGCCCTTGTTCTTTGACGTCCTGCTTATGATCGTTCGCTGGCACCGCGCACTGGAAAACGGTGGCACACTTCACATTTTCGGTCGAGGTGTCAAAGATGACGGAGTCGAAAGTGACCACAGTTTTAGCGAATGGATGATAATAGATACCTGGCTCGAAATCGTTTGCGGGACTTGCAGCAGTGAACGGATCTCCAGACGACAAGGCGGTTGTAGGCGCGAACGCCTTGGTGTCGACAAGCACTTCCGGCCAGTGCCGTATTGATTCTCATGGCCGATGTGGACGTATGACTTCTCCGGGCCATTGTCGACAGGAGACCATAGTTCGCCATCGTCACTACGATACGGTTGGATGGGCCAGGAGCAACTACGGATGACCTCTCGATGGAAGTGGACCTTGAATAGATCACAAGCGGCGCTACGGCTCCCGGGCGGGCTAGCAATCAAGGTATAGAATTTTTTACCGACTAGGTCCCGCTTGAGCAGGACTTGGTTCAAGATTATCTCCAGGACATGGCCGGTGGCGATACTGACGTGCGGGACCTCCCGGGATCTACTGGAGGGTTGTACGAGGTAAACTTAGTGGGAAGCCTTGTCAGGGAACGTGGCGTTGCGAATGATGGTGAGATAAGCTTGGAAGGTCTGCACGTCTTGGATACATGCGCGGACCTTTGCCTTGATTAGCGACTCAAGTTCATTCTGTTCCTGCGGGGAATGGGCGAGCATGGCAGCATCCCCCATCGACGGGCCCCAAGTAGAATGGAAAGTTTGAAGCTGGCGCTCGCTGGCGTTCTGGAGACTGGGAATGAACGTACGTCTGAGAGATAAAGAGTGCTATGAGTGGATGGGAGAAGGCGCAGTGACATGAGCAGGGACGAACCCGATGATGAGCTCGTCCAGGGTCCATGGAGCCATATAATATTGGCGAGGATAACGGCTCGGACGGAGACCCATGTGGTTTATCCACTTGAAGTGCATGTCTCTCGCCGGCGCCGTCTGGATGATGAAAGGAAAATTTGTCCGGAAAACCGGGTGAACGGTCAGCAGGTCGTCGCCACAATCAACCAAGCACCAGAGGTGAGGAGGGAAGCGGTCAAAGTTCCATCTCTGCCTCTGCAAATCGGCGATCTGGAACTCGTACACCCCGTCATGATCGAAAGCGTAAATGGTTTCATCGAAAGTTTGCATGATCACGGGCTGCCGTTTCTCTAGGCAAAGGAGCAGGAGGAGTCCGCCGAAGACGGTCTTGCCTGGAGGGCCGCTGAGTTCACAACCCTCGCAGTACACGTAATGCACGCACCGATTCCTGGCTGTCCGGTGATGGCAACTCCCTTAGTCTTAGGCTGCTCGAGGTGTAAAGGCTTGCTGGCTAAGATTCGGCGTGCGTCAAATAGGGAAACATCACGACGACACGAAGCAAACGCACGGTCCATGGTGGGATTGCTGGGATCAAAAATAGTATTAAAATCATCGAGAGATTTAGGGAACAGCTCCGCGGGGGCCGGTCCGTCATCGTGGACTTGGGTAGAAGAGGAATCTTGGTAATGGGAAGAGGCGGTGGGAATGGCTTCCTGCAGAATGTATCGGTACGCTTGCATATATTCGCCTCGAACGATGTATTCATGGTGGTGGTGTCCGACGGGAATATGAACTCGGGGTACTGGAAGGTCCAGACATGTTGCGGGGCCGATGGAATATCGGGACGATCGACGTCTCTACGAGTGAAAACGGACTCGAGCCCCTGTCCCCAGACGCGCTTCCACAGTTGCAATGCAAGATGTTTCTTGGGAACACGCGGGAACCATTGACTGAACCGCACGGTGGTTGGAGGATCATTCGATTCTGAAACCGCTGGTTAGTCTGGAGTTGTCTGGAGCAACGAAAACAATATCGTTCTCTCACCTTGCTCGACGACTTCACTGGTGTCCGTATCAAGACGCCGCCGCTTGATCTCCGGCTCACCTTCGGAACGACCTGAATGTCAGAGAAGTGAAGTTCACTTTCAGACGAATGTGATTGTAATGACGCGGGATGCGACTTACCGGAAGGGATACGATTGATACAGTGCTCAGCGTGATTGGGGAAAACCTCGACGACGTCCATCACATTACTTTCCATTTGTGCGGGGGTTGGAAGTTGGTCAGGGGCCGGGCCTGGGGAAGGGGGCGGAAAGAAACAAGAAAGAAAAGCTAAAAGCCCAGAGCGAATCGGACGTGTTCTCGGATTTCACCGGACCGAATATCCGTCCTCCCATTCATGATTCACCTTCCGCGAGTGACTCCGTCCCTCCCCTCATATATAAACATCTGGGAACGAGACCAGCTGAACTGATTGCCTTTGCGTGTCGGTCCTTTCCGACGACGGGTCACGGAACTGTCCCCAAGTGCTCGACCAGCCTCGACCGTGGCAGTGGTTCAGATACTTACGAACGTCAAACTGAATACGTTTCTGAGTGTGATGGGGAAAACCCTCGACAACGTCATCGGCAGGACAGAGGGGGCTCTCAACGTTCAACATCTGCTTCCTTGAGACGTGTGGCAAGACTGTCCACTGGGTTCACTGGCGCATTAGAGGTCTGGGTATAGCACGTCAGTAATTGAACGGGTGATTTGAAGGCGAACGCACCAAGCGAAACAACCTCTGAAGGTCGCCCGACTCGACATTTCCCCGGTGGGAAGCTATTGTGTGATGTTCGTAAAGAGTTTGAAGGAGCATGCGAATCTCGGCGTCGTCCTTCACTTTGTGGAACGGATGAGTTCACGATGGAAAAACAGTCGGATCATGGGGAAGTTGATGGCAGAGGATAAGATTAGACTATTAGAGCTAAACACAGAACGACTATCTTCTGTATAAGGTGAGCTACGGAGACTAGAGGCGATGTGAAGAAACTCACCATCTCTCATGACGAGGGACTTCATAATCGCAAGCAGGAGGTGAAAGCTTGAAAGACTCAAAAGAGATAAGATTTGTATCTTCGGCCCGCGGCAAGCCTGTGAACGACAGACGGCGATGACACACGAAAGTGTTGTCTAAATGGCATACAATGTGTAAGTAGCAAGTAAGTAGTATAAGTAGTAAGTAGCTAACGATAAAGAGAACAGATAGCATCCGTGATGAGCGCATAAGTAGACAGGATGATGTGAGCTCGCCAAAATCTCGCTCACCAGCGTCCAGCTGTAAAAGCTGTGATAAGAACGGCGCATAACAAACATGGAGTCAAGAAGGAACAAGGGCCAGCACGTCATTTGCAACCAAAGAACGCGGGAATGTTCCCGACGAGGACCTGCTGTGTGTGGTCCACAAACTGCCAGTGCACCCCCAAACACTGTTCGCACACATCCCCGTCCACAGGCGGCACTTCCCCCTCGAACATGTCCATACAAAGCCGAAGCAGCCACGTCCCCTGCGCCACCCTCCCCGGCAGATGCTCGCCCGTCGCGCGGAGCTCGCGATCCCAGTAAGCCGCGAGCGTCTGCCGGCACGTCGAGCAGTCGCCCAGCCGCATCGCGTTCTCGTACGTGCGCTCGAGCAGCTTGCGCAGCTGGGCGACGCCGTGCCTGAGCCCGTCGAGGTCGTACAGGTTCATCTCGGCCTCGGGAAACGTCTGGAAAGCCTCGTATTCGATCGCGAGGCTGTAGAAGATGGCGGGCAAGACCTGCGGGAGGTCGCACTGACGCGCTAGCGTGATTCCGTCTACGAGTCGTCGAATACATAGTTAGACCAACTCAAGTGAAGAGCGAAGGAGGGGCACGCACCTACTCTCTGGGGCGTGAATGCGGGCGCGCCCATCTTCCTCACGTCCGTTGGCCACATCCGGTGTAAACGCCTCACCGCGCTACTCCTCAGCTTTGGAATCTCATACTTGGTCGACAACCTCAGCACACCCGCGAGGACCTCATAAGTGACTTCTCTCCTCAGCCAGAATCGCCTGTCAAATAACGTGATGGTCAGCGCGCGCTGTATATTACATGTATATGAAGGACGAAAGACACACTCAGAATCTTCAATCCACTGCAGCAGCAACATCCAATCCTGGGGTTTGTCGTCCAGATGCACCACGGGCACCTTCTCGCCCCTTGTCCTGTCGTCCCCAGGTTGCGCCAGGCAGAACATGTCCTCGAATATCTCCGAGCACGCAAGAAGCTTGCGCGGGAGCTGGAACAGGTGGTCGGACACGACGAGCATGACGTCTCCTTCATCAAACCAGTAGGGCTTGAACGAGGCGCGGACATAGAGGTCCAGGGAGGATGTCTGCAAGTCGGTCAGCGAAGCGGCGGCTCCGGTGGGTGTGGGAACGGGGGAGAGAAGACGGCGTTTGGTGCGGTGGGGAGAGTCGGTGGCATCACCGTCGAGAGGAGAGAGCGAAGAGGAGGTACTTTGATCATCTACACTGTCGCTCCGTCTTCTCTTGAGACCAACCACGGGTACATGAGAGCTGGCCGTTGGAGGCGTGGCATATACAATCTCCATGTCGACGTCCATGGTTCCGGTCAAGTCGCGATGATAAGTGTTGATCAGAATCAGCGCCGGAGATATAAATGGTGCCGTCAAATTGGGCGTTGAGAGGGAGCTTCGTGTGTAACGAATTGTGGTCAAAGGGGTACAAGGAGGCAGCGTCGAACCGCGTTCCAACAATCCGCGACGCGCTCGAGATACAACGCGTATCACGTGATAACAAAGGTTTCTTTGGTTTCCATCAATGTTTGATCTCTTTTGTAGCCGATCTAGTTGTACAGAAGAATGAGAAGATAGTTGTTCTGTGTTTGCTTGTTCGGTACTTACTTTACTTGTTGCTTTGCCCATACCTTGCCTGAGTCCGACATTCTCTCATACTTACTGTTCTTCGCTCGGGCGCGTCGATCGAAAAAGTAGGCTTGAATGACATCTATTTCCTATCCATTCCAATCCAATAGCATGCTACACGTCGCGAGGCGGTACCGGAGAAAAACACAACAGACAGGCGGTATAAGTGACGGAATATGGTTACTAGTACAGTTGGCTCCGGGTCCGCACTCGAGAGGGGTATTAGTATCGAGCGACCGAGAGGCGGAAGGTGTGAGTAAGTGATACACTGGGGTGGGCAAAACAAGTAGGCAAAGGTGCAGAGGTGAAGGTCGAATAGGAGTGTAAGGTAGGGATGTCGCATGTAGAGGTTTTAGTGTTGTTGAGTCTGGGATGTAATGAAAGAAGCAGGGTTGCGCGAAGTTGAAGGAAGGGGTGTGGCGCGTGTGGAAAGGTTGGATCCGATGGAAGGCGAGCGGGAGGGGGAACAAGGATGTTTACACGGCTTCAGCGCCCTGTGGCGCGTCGGGCTCACGCCTGTCCGTGACCACGATCCCAGACGTCGACCTCACATGTCCGGGTCCATCATGAGTCACGGCGGGCGGGGGCACCGCGACCGCACTCTCCGCGTCCGCGTGCAGATGCGGCAGCCCGCGAATATCGCTGATTGATGACGAAGCGGTCGACTCCGTGGGCGAGAACTCCTCCTTCTTCGCCATCGAGTCGTCGTGCTCGTTTGCGTAAAAGTCGGGTAGGGAGATCGAGGTTGAGAGTTGGTCGATGGAGAAGAGCGAGCCGCGCTTCTGTCGCGAAGACGACGGGTTGTACGTCGAGACTCGGACGGCGACGCCGCCTTTGGAGGACATGTGCGGGTAGGAGCCGAATCTAAGCAAAAGAAACCGTCTCGTCAGCCCAGAATCAGAACGTATGTAGGAGGAAACGTACCCGGTGGACTCCAGGCTTCCGGAGGTGGTGGTAACGCCGAGCCGGCTGGCAACCGACGTATACGCCTGGCGATAGTGCTTCCTGGCCTCGTCCGCGAACCCAAAGAAGAAGAAAAACACGAAGGCGCAGGCGATCGTGAGCCAGCGTTGGAGTTCGGTGGTCATGATGAACAGGCTCGATGATGACCAGATGACCTTGGGGTACACGTCCACGTGGGAGAAGTCGAAATGGGTGTCCGACCAAGACTTCCACGGGAAGACGGGGGACTCGTGCGAGTTGATCCATATCACCCAGGACGCGAGCGGGATCGTGGCGAAAAGTTCCATGGAGGCGAGCGCCATGAGACGTATGTAGCGGCTGGAGTTGAGGCCGGCGTGTATGGAGAGGACTTCGCGCAATTGGCGACCGGTCTTGTAGAAGTTCCAGATGGTCATGGCTGTAATGGGACGTTCAAAGGCTGTCGCAAATGGCAGGAAAAAGGACCACGTACTGCAGTAGCCCGCGGAGATGAGACCCGTCACGATTGGCCACATGTAGACGAGGACGTAGGCCAGGTGGGTGTTCCAGGTGGTGGGGAGGCATCCGATGTCCTCAAAGATATTGAATCGATGGCCCTGCACGACATACTCTGTGGAAAAGTCAGCCCAAGAATCCCATTTGAAAGGTACGTGTTACGTACGAAGGGCCATGACCACGCATGGGAATCCGAGGCCAATCGCGAAATCGATGCAAATTTCCCTACGCCTTTCCGACCGTGTGACTATCACCGCACGCACGGACGAAATCTTGTACAGACGTCGGTTGATGGCGAGTGAGGTGGCGGGGATGCCAACGGTGATGCCGGTTATGAAGCGGGTCGCTACAAGAAAAGCATGAGCGCGCGACCAAGTACACGAAGAATACAACCGTACTGATGTCGCACCACACTGGGGCCCAGTTGATGACATTCCCGTTCCAGATGATGGAGTTGATAAAGAAAATAAGGGATCCGAGCCCGGCCCACATGATGAACAAGCAGGTGCCGACGTTCCAAGCTATCCCACCGTGAGCTGGAGGAAGTCAAGAGAGAGGAAACGACGTACCATGTAGATGCCAATACAATGGGACCGCGCACATGGCGAAAGCAATGAAGGAGAAGGCGGAGAAGACTTGGTTGGGTACGATGCCGACCATGTTGGCTGGAAAAGGGCTGGGGGGCTGGTCCGGGAGGCTGGAGGTCGATTGGCGCAAGCCGCTTCAGGCTGGTCGAGCAGAACGAGGAGCGGGAATCGAACGAAGAGCCACAGGGAAATCACGACCACTGTCGTTTAAAAACATGGTGGAGGCGTACGAAAAACGCACGAATCGGGGCATCCGCTTGTAGGGGACGGTGCCCGACGCGCTCACTTGTGCCTTCCGCATATGGACGGTTGTTTGTCCCGGAAAGGAAGGGGTGTTGTCTAAGCGCGCGTGCGAAGGGTACATGGAAAACAAGATGCAGCAAGCAGGTCAGGGCAAATCGTCAGAAGGTCGGATAAGAGAGTGAGATGACCGGCCTTCGAATGATGGCGCGGGTCCGGGAAGGGAAGGAGAGACCCTCGACGACGGCGCGAGCGTGGTCTGGAGCGCCGCGTGGCCGCATTTTGCTCCCCAGAACCGTGAGGAAATGTGGAGGCCGGTCCGTCATGGGAGATCCGTCATACAAAGGGGACACCGGTTTGGGTGAAGTGGTGAGAGCGCCGTCAAGGGATAGAGTGTCGTCCCATAGGACACGGTGATAGACAGATACAAGCGAGAACAACGACCACCGTTGCCAGATTTAAACTTTCCCTTGACAGCCGTACGTCCTGGCGTTATCTGACAAGGCTTTTGCGCGTCCAAGCTCAGGTTCCTGCGGAAAGTAGAGAGCCGACGGTCGGGACAAAGGACCGGTGGGGATGACTTTGTTCTGTGAGCAGCAAGGGCAGATGGATTCCTGTCTATTTGGACGCGACGGCATCCAGTAGACCAGGGCATACCATTAGGGATCTAACTGCCCACAGAACAAGGCGGGGACGGTCGTCCTTCAGTCATCCTTCGGGGATCGGAAGGGGGGGAGAGGCCAGCGCTTCTGCTTTGAACCGTCCTACAAACGACAGATTTTCCGTCCCGTCCAGTCTCAAGGAGCAGCGATGCGAGGGTTGCGAGATGGGTGGATATGGGGTCATAGATGAAGTAGGAGGACAGGAAGATGCTCGAGCCTGCAAAGTGCGCGTACGCCTCTATGTATCGGAAGTTGCCGACCCTCTCTTTTGTTCGCCACGTGGGTGAAACTCCGCTCTTTTGTCTGGCACAGGCTGGCAGGCTGGCACCTGGTCTTCGAAGAATCGAATCCCCCTCCTCAAAAAGTCGAGAGCTCTATGACGCCCAGACTCGAGCGCCGAGTGGTATCGATGCACTATAGCTTCTCAGGCTCTGATATTCTCGAAGGCTTGAGCTTTGAGAATCGAAAGGTATCGTTCGGTCCATACGTTCGACGGTGCTAATTCTAAATAATATTACACCGACAGTGACCCGCTTTCTTTCTCCGTGAAGGTGTGCTAATCATTATAGCAGTTGGATCCTGCATCTTCTACTCGAGAGTGTCTCCAGCGCGTCTTCCTGACAATTTACCGGGTCAGAATTCCCGTCTTTCAATTCTCGTGGCGTTGAAGCTTGAAGTGGGAGCGTTACCAAACCCTTTCGACGTTTCGCTATGATATCGACCAGAACAGGCCTGTCAGGCCATGACCAAGAACATTTGGAGAACATGGTGCTTTCTGTCCCCTTCATACTGATAAGCTGTTTCCACAGAGACCCATGAAGGAGATTGGTTCCAGTGCTACAGCTCCCTCAGCTCACATTAATACTATCTCGCTGGCCCTTTTTAACACACCTGGGCCCTATTCTGTGTGCGAAGTTCTATGAATACATGAGTGTTGTCTTCTTGTCAGGTTCGTGCGACGAACTTTGAAGGGTTGCTACATTTTGAGCTGAACGGAAGCAAACCTCGCAGCAGCCGGACGCGTGTCGTCGCCGCGCGGCGCGCGCCGCAGATAGAGACGGCGGTGATGGCGTCCATCCATTATCTTTTCCTCCTGACAAACACGGTGGTATACGGCAACTCCGAAATCTTTAAGACCATTCTCGCCCTTCTAGGCCCTGTCATCTTCATTCGCTCTCCACAGCGGCGGGCGGGGCCTTGCGGGCCCACCTCCAGATCCATTGCAGTCGCGACCCTCCGCCACCTATAACACCTGAAAAGTGCCGAGAATTGGCGATCGATGGATGTTCTGGCCGAAGGAGGTTGCTCGCGAGATGATCCAGCGACAAGGTTCGAGAAGAAAAGGGTGTGGGAGGATGCGTAGGGATCAGCTGGATGGTCAGTTGAACTGAACGAGCGGGCGCAAACGGGAGAAAGCCGTCGACCGTGACGTAGCGGTCACCGTCCCTTGCGCCATATAAGACCCTCACCGGCTTCCGCGTTTCCTTCACTCTCGACCCTCTCCTCGTAGAGTTTCTCTCCCTCGTGGACTTCATACACCATGACTTCCACCATCGACGTCAAAGCCATCGGAAGACCTCCGTCCGTCGAGGCGCGCAAAGTCCGCAGGCACGTTCGCTCGCTCACTGGCGATTTCCCCGAGATCGATGAGCGGGGCAAAGAGAAATGGCCGAGGGGGGACGAGGCCACATGGAAGGGCGCCATGCGCGATGTGTTCACCGGTGAGGTTCTCTGCTCGACCCCCACCCCCTTGGCACTTGGACGCGCATACATCCACACATCGCGTCCATATACAGTCGCTGCCGATGCATACCGTGCTGACATCCACGAATGTACTCCAGAGGATCCTGATATCACCAAGTCCATCGTCAACCATGTCCAGACGTCCCTTGCACGCGCCCCATACAACCTCGACGACCTCGGCGCGTACCAAGCCGCCGCGCTCTCCGTCCGGGACAACCTCATCGTCAATTGGAACGCGACCCAGCTCCACTTCACTCGCAAGACCCCCAAGCGCGCGTACTACATGTCGGTTGAGTTCCTCATGGGCCGCACCCTCTCCAACGCGCTCCTCAACTTAGGCGTCAAGCCCCAATACGAAAAGTCCCTCTCGTCCCTCGGTTTCGGCCTTGAGGACATCCTTGTTCAGGAGCGCGACGCGGCCCTCGGAAACGGTGGTCTAGGGCGCCTCGCCGCGTGTTACCTCGATTCTTCGTCCACACAGGAGCTTCCGTTGTGGGGCTATGGTCTCCGGTACAAGTTATGGCATCTTCCAACAGCTCATTAAGGAGGACGACGGCCCAGCTCGAGGCCCCCGACCCCTGGCTCGAGCACCAAAATCCGTGGGAGCTCCCCCGACTCGAACGTCGCCTACCAGATTCGCTTCTACGGCTCGGCGGACAGGTGGGGCGATGGCAGCGGGCGCGCGACCTGGAGGTGGTCAGGAGGTCTTGGGGTTGCGTACGACGTCATGATTCCAGGCTACGGGACGCGCAACACGAACAATTAGGTGTGGGAGAGCAAGCCGATTCGTGGCTTCGATTCCAGAGCTTCAACGGTGCGTCAATCGGGTATGCACATGGACTGAGCTGATCGGTTCTTTTCAGCGGGTGACTATGAGCGCGCTATCGAGTCTTCGAACAGCGCAGCTGCTATCACGTCTGTGCTCTACCCCAACGATAACAAGACAATGTGAGTCTTTTTGAGTGCATCTGGAAAGACATTTGGACTGATGGATGCGCATTTAGTCGGCAAGGAGCTTCGTCTCAAGCAAACTGTATTCTGGACGGCGGCTAGTCTTGCGGACATGATGCGTCGCTTCAAGAACCTCGAGAAGCCCATCTCGGAGTATGCGGAATGTGATGCGCTTTTTTGGTAGTGTGATGGAACGTTTCTGACGATGTTTCTGGGCAGACAACGCGATCCAATTGAAACGACGGAGTGTTCCATTTATCTAACGTGGTGGTGAGGTGCT
>SAXG01000089.1:0-145554 GCA_012932865.1 Amylostereum areolatum
GCGTCGCGGGGCGAGCGGTCCTCGGCCCTGCTCAGGAGTGCGCGCGAGCTGCGTGGGGCGTGTGCGTGACCGGTGCTTGCCAATGTTGAATCGATGGGTAGGCGGCGGGGGGATCGATACACCTACGTGGGCGATGAAGGACTGGCGGGAGGCGCGGGCGCGCACCATGGACTTGTATCGTTCCGCATGCCGCGCGCAGGCGGAGGGAGGGGAGTCGATGAGTAAGGAGGGGGGGGTGTTACTTACGAGCTCAGTGGGTCCACTCAACCGACGCACAAGCAGGTAAGCAGAGAAAAAGGACGACCCACCTGTCGTCAGCAAACCCGACCCAGGACCTGGGAGTCGGCGTGCAAGGGGGAACGACCCGACCGAACGACCGTTGCCGGGGGGGTGGCACATCGATGTCGAGCGAAGGTTGCACGGTTCGGGTGCCACGGAAACCAGGAAAACGGCAATAAGGATGCACGCGCCGCACTGGCAGGGGGGGTTACCGGCGCCACTAACGAACCACAAAAAAAAAGTTCAGAACAACTCGCCGCTCGAGACTCGAGCGAAAGCGGCGGGAACAATTGCGCGTCGTACTCGTAGGGCGCAGCGGAGAAGAAGGAACAGGGCCGGGAAGGGGAACGTTCATTGTGCGGGGTCAGAGAAGCGTTGAATAATATGTAAGTGATAATCGGTCGACGGCTCGTTGTTGCTGATTATAGGTAAGGATCATTTCCAGGGTGACGGGCGTGGGGAAGGTAGGGGGGATCCCGTGTATGGGCGAGCTGGGCGCCGGATTCAGGGAAGGGCCGGCCGGAGGGTGGGGAGAAGGCACCCGCGGGAAAAGCCGAAGGCGATGGCGTGGGCAGTGCCCGGCCCGGACCTGATTTGGGATTGAATTGGAGTGCGGTGCGGCGAGTTCGGTTAGAGGGGTTACCTATTTATTTTGAACGAGGGAAATGGGCGAGCGTGTGGCGAAAACGACGGTGGAGGACGGATCGGACCTGCGTCATGGAAGCGCGAATGGGTGACGCAGGGGGGTGGGGAAAGGCGCGGGCGATGATTGGGGGAGGGACGAGGATGGGGGACCGGGGGTCTGGACCGTTGGAGATGGATCTGGGGGACACTCTGGGGGGGGGGAGATCGCAGGCTCCGGGAAGCGGATGCAAAAATAAAAATGGAAAAGAAAAACACGCGTCCGAATAACACGTATGTATAATCGAACGGCAACGGCAGCCACCCGTTTCGCGTTTCCCACCCAACCCCTCGCTGAGCCGCTCCCCGTTTTATATTCAGCCCAGGCGCAACGCCCTTCCCTTCCTCTCCTGCTCCCCCCCTTCGCTCCCCCGCACAAAGACGCGCAAGGCGAGGACGCGAACGGCCCTTCTCTTTACGAGAACCTCAAGACCGGCTCGAACCCGCCGAAAGTCGCGAACGCGCCCAAAGAGGCCCTACGCCTCGTGCCCAGCCCATTATTTCCCCCCGACCGCGACTCGAACCGACCGAACCGTGCAGGATGGACCGTGGTTGGAAGAACACGCCTCCGTCCCCCGTGCGAGGGCCCCACGAACGCCTGCCACCGCCCGCGTGTCGCCCGCGCCCGCGAACCGACGACGCCTCAACGCAAACCATCACCCGGTCATCCGCCTCCAACTTGATAACACCCCCTCCGTCTCCCCTTCTCCCCCTCCCCCGACATTTCCCCCCTTTCCTCCCCAACCGCCCCCGACGCAACCACCACCACCACCACCCCCTGCCACCGCAGACGGCGCCCCCGACCACGACCACCTACGCCCTCACCCCGCCTCGCCCCCGCTCCCACGCGTCCCACCCGTGTCCTTACCCAACGCCCAGCACTCCCTCCCCACTGCGCCCCCGCGCCCTCGCCCTCGCCCACCTCCCCTCCCGCTCCTCCCTCGCCTCCTCCTCCACAAACCCCTCCACCCCCTCCACCCCCTCCCGCCCGCCCCTCCCACGCCCGCAGCCCCAGCCTGACCCTCATCCTCCCCGCCCCCGTCCGCCCCTCCCTCGCCATGTCCCTCTCCCCCACCTCCCTCCACCACACCCCCTCAAAACCCCCCCACGCCCCCACCCCCATCCACCGCCCCTCCCACGCCCACTCCCACTCCCTCGGCGCCGGCCCCCGCCCCCGCTCCCGCTCCCGTCGACCTCGACTTCCTGCGCCCCGCCCTCCCGCTCGGAGCGCCTCCTCCGCGAGACCCTCCGCCGCGACTCCCAGCACCAGTCCGGCCGCGCCGTCTCGCTCTCCCCCCGCACCCGCATGCGCCGCGCGGAGTCCTACTCCCACCCGGCCCCCGCCCTACGGCGACATGTTCGACTGCTGCATCGACGACGACGACGACGACGACGGCGTGGACGAAGAGGACAACGACGGCCCCTTGCTCTTCGCCACCCAGAAACGCGCCCCGCCCCTCCGTCGCGCGTCCAAGAGCGCCGTCGACGCCCCCCGCGGCCGCAGCCCCGCCACCGACGAAAAGCGCGGCGAGTCGAGCACGAACGTGCGTTCTCGCTCCCTCTCATCCCTCTCTCCTTTCAGCGCGCATATACTCACCCCGCCCTCCGCCCCCGGACAGTCCTCGGCCCTGCCCTCCCCCGCGCGCTCCGCGAGCGCCCTGCCCCCCGCGCTCTCCCGCGCCTCGAGCACGCGCTCCCGCCCGCGCCACCACACGCACCCGTCCAGCCAGCACGGCCTCGCGCCCCCCGGCCCCGGCCTCGCCCCGCTCCACCCTCGCCCACCTCCACCCCGCCGCCCGCGCGTGCGCCCCGTCGCAGGCGCAGTCCCCTGGGCCCGGGGCGCAGGAACCGCGCGCCCACCCCCTCGGACTCGGACAGACCCAGACCCAGACCCAGAGCCCGAGTCAGAACCCGAGCCCGGAGCCGCGGCGCCCGACGCACACCCCGCACCTGTCCTCGTCCTCGTCCTCCTCGAGCGCGTCCTCGACCCCGGGCACGCCCCCGCCCGCGTCCGCCGCGTTCGACGCGCACCTCGCGAGCGCCAAGCTCCGGCACACGGACGGGTACGTCAGCTTCGCGGCCGTGGAGGGGCTCGGGGCGCCCCCCGGGGAGGGCGAGGAGAGCGCGGAGGAGGAGCGGCGGGGGTGGTTGTGGCGGTGGAAGAGCGGGTGAGGGGGTGCGGAGGGCGGATGCGGGATGGGGTGTCCTGGGGAAGAGGAAAGGGGGGAGCGGGGGTTGTACGCTTTTGTTGGTCCTTTTTGTTTTTTTTTTGGATATGGGTGTCGTTTCTGCCGTCGTCGTCGTCGTCGCTGCTGTTGTTGTGCTTATTATTCCGCATGTGGCTCGTGCCACCCCCCTCGCATACATCCATACATCCATATACATATACATACCGCCTCTCTGCCTGTCTATACATCTACCGGTCTCGGTCCCGGCCCTCCTCATCCCCTTCATCTTACACGTCCTCTTTTCGCACGCATACACGCATCTTCCCCTTCACGTCCCTTCTGCTCTCCCCCCGGCGGTCTTCCCTATGCCTCCCTCCCCCCACGCCCTCCTGCCTTTCTTCCTCTTGCAGACATATGCTCCACCATGCCCCTTCTTCCCCACGCACGCATCGCTATCGATTTTTCCTTTTTTTATTATTCCTGCTTCGCCTGCCTGCCTCCCTTTTTTTCCCTTCGGGTGTATGTATGTATCCTCAAATCCTACAGTTTTACTTACAGCACGAACCCCCCCTAACCCCCCGCCCATCCACCGCGATGGTCCGGGCGGGGAGGGACGGCCAACGGGTACTATGTACCTGTCATATCGTCGCGGTCGCGGTCAAAAAAAAAAATCGTAAGGGGGGCCCTCGCGCCTCGCGCTTCGCACGCACGCGTGTGTTTGGATCGTGGGCGGTGTCCTGCGCTGTCGTACTTCAAGATGGGTGGAGGACGGCACGGCACGGGCGGGCGGATCCGAGGGAGGGAGATGCGTGTGGATCCCCTTTCCCCGCGCGGCTCCCTCCGTTCGGTGTGACTGTGCTTGTTGGTGGACCGAGGGGAGACTGGCACGCGCGGGCACCGAGTGGACGCGCGATGGCGGCGACACTGGCGGTGCATGGACGGTGCGGTTTTTGTAAGTACTTGGCAACGGGTGGGTGGCGGGAGGCGGGAGGCGGGAGGCGGGAGACTCCATCGACGCCTGCTTTAGGAGACTACATGGCTTGGCGTTGAGTTGAGTTGGGAGTGCGGCCAGGTGTATGCTGCCTCCCCTTCAAGCTTCATCCCCACCACCTCCTCCCCTTCCGCTTCTCTTCTCTTCTCTGCTCTTCTCTTCTCTCCGGTGCGTTCCCCGTCCTTCTCACTTATCGCGCGCGTTCGTCGATGCATCGATGCATCCCTGGACCCCTTCGCACGGGCCGCGCCGCGCGTTTTCTCTGAAGCTTCGCTTCGCTTCGACGTTGCGCCCTCGGTCGCATTCGACGGCTCCATCGCGGGCATGGTCCATGTTTGTTTACACGGGGAGGCCCGAGGCCTGAGGACGTTATCGTCGGCGCGTGGCGATCGCCTTACGACCGCCCCGCCGGGATCCCGGTAAGTTTATCGTTTATCGTTCAACGTTCACGTTCACGCTATGTTTGGGTTCGAGCGTGTGGTGTTCGAGACACGCTCCAGACCCTGGTCGGTGCTCCTCGTACTTACTACTCGGTACTCAGTGGTCGTCCATCGCCCATGGTTCACGTGTTGGCACTCCCCTCCGGCCTCTGTGTAGCCCCCCACCGCACGTACCTGCACCGACGCTTGTCAATGCTATCGCTTGCTTACTAGTATGTGCTGCAGGACCCACCCGTCCCGGCCCTTGATCCATCCTCCGGTTCCAGGCGTTCGAGAATCTCGAAACCGAGGACTCGACGCGTCTGCGGGAGGAAGGCGAAGGACCGCGCCTGGACGTCCTGCGAGCGGCCATACATGGGATCCACGGCGGTCATGGGGTGCTGTTCGCTCCCATGTGTGCGGTATACCGTATACGTAACGTGCGCTTCGCATCGAACACGTACTTACTTACTTGTACGCTATATCGTGCGCCGCTCGATGGGCCTTTTCGCCGTCGTACTTACGCGGGGTCCTTGCGGGGGCGGATCCGAAGTGCAGTGTGCTCCTGACGCCGCCGGGCATGCGACGTGCTTACTGCAGGCGCGTGTCCGCAGACGATTGTACTGCTCATGCGTATGCGGCGTGTGCTCCAAGCTTCAAGGTTTCGAGGTTTTCAAGCTCCCAAGCCTTACCTGCACTGAGTATTGAACGTTGGACGTTGAACCCTCGTCTTCGGCGATGCGAATTGAGTGATGAGGAGCCGAGAGAAATTTTGCAGGAGGGTGGCGTTGCGGTTGTGACTTGGGGGAACGGCCTCGAAGGATTAGGGGGCGCTTTAGCTGCGTGGCGTCGACGGTGCGATCCTCATCCTGCCGCCCAGCTGGAGTCTGGAGAGTCATTGAATATTGAATGATCGACTCGTCGCGCGGGGGCACGTGATCGTTCTCGACGGGCGCTTACATGTAAGCGCCTCTCATCTTTAGGTCGACTTTCCGTCGACAAGAGCTCGAAGTTGCTTACTTGAGTTGGATCGATCGCTCCCTCCCTGTACGCCCCGTCGCTGCGAATGCCGTCCACGCAGCCTTCTTCCGCAGATAAGTACTGTACCAGATCGCCCTGCCACCCCCGTGCGTGGTGGCGCAACGTCCCACCCCGCCGCTCCCAGCCGAACTCGAACGATCCCGCAAACTTGGGCGTCGAGTCGAAGTGCGTATGCGCTCCGTCGCCTTCCTGCTTCGACGTTGAGCTTTCAGGCGGGGCGTACCACTCCGCGAAGGACCCGGAGGGCGTTCGCGGCGGGATGACTCGGATGGCAAAGTCGATCGTCCATCGGCATGTAAGTACATACTTAGTACGGTAAGTGTTTTCACATCACCTCGCCTTCCTTGCCCAGTGCCAGGTGGTGCGTTCCTTCTGACCGATTCCCGATTGCGCGTGTCTAGGGAAGTTTCATAGGGATGCCCCCACGACCCACTTGTGTCCAGCTGGCCCCACATCCTCGCTGGCGTTCTCGCGCGGTGGAGCGACCTTTTCAATGGCCTCGCTGAGGGCGTCCTTCCCCGGGACGCGCGCATGACCCCGTTCCTGGCGATATGCGGACGAGCGAGAGAGGTGTTCGCGACGGTCCAGGTATGTAAGTCAGCATAAAAGCCTCGAATGATTGAACCGCACCTCCCGAGAGCGTGCGCCTCGTTCTGATCGCCGTCTCAGCTGTCCGGGGTGGACCCTGCTTCTCTCGCGGGCGTCTCCAGTGCGACGTGCGGGTGGGTGGGCGACCGTTTGGGTTCAGCGTTCAGGATTCGAGCTATTCGCGTTTATCTGAGGTGCGGTTCGAGGGGTACTGTGAAGAAAACCCTCGAGGCACATGCCTCCACGCTCCGTGGGGAACTTCGGCGCACGCCGACCGGTTCGCGCGACGTGCGCGACGTGCGCGGGAGTCGCGCCGACAGCCTTCCGATTCCAACCTTCGTCGGACGGCACGACTCATGCGGTGGCAACCCCCCTTCGTCATTCGGCGTTCAGATGTCCAGGTAAGTGTGCAGGGCAGGGCACATGCAGTGCCGGTGACCCGCGCGATCGAGGAGAAGCTTCTTCTGGTCGACTGTTCCGCGAACACGGGGATCCACAGTAAGTCCTCGAAGCGCGGGGACTCCTCAGGCTTGCGTCGATGGTGCCAATGGTGCTTGAGCATGTAAGTATCTCTGTACATCGCTGCGACGGTACGGACCTCTGAATTGTACTGCTGGAACACTTACGATGTTCTCCGCAGACGTTCTCCCGAAGCGCGGACATCCATTCCAGTTTACTTACATCTGGAAGCTGCGCGATGTCGCACATCATCACGGCTCCACGCCGCCACCGCAGCCGCATGAGTATGACGTCTCTATAACCACGCCTATGGGGGCGGCGGCCTCGAGTCTCTGGAAGGCTCGTCCAAAGGATCCAATGCATACCCCGAACGTCATACACACGGTAAGGATGTGAACGAAGCGCACACCTGCGGGATAGGCGTGTAACGTGTAACCCCAGCAGGAACACGACGGCCTTCCTGCTCTGATCGTCGTTCTTTCGCTTTTCTACTGGCGACACGGAAGGTGTTCCCATGACCGTTCCGGAGGCGAGCAAGGCTCGAGGCGCCCTAGTCCTCGAATTCGACTCCTTAAGCGCAAGCTTCGCTGTTCGTCGAGGATCGGAATCGGAAGCCCCGTGTGCGCAGACGGGTCTTCGTGGCTACACGCCGAGCTCGCGCCACCCGGTCCTGTGACACAGGCAAGTCTGGCGGCTGCGTCATGGTCGTTGGAAGCTTTGTCCTCTGAGCGATCGGCGCGTTCTTCGACGGATCTTTCGTGTATAGATCGTTTGCGGCGAGTACGAATCGACGACGTCAAGGCCAGCGAGCACGCACTTGTCGAGTGAAACATGGACCACTGCTGCTGGGAATCGCTAGCGGGTCCCGCTAGCTCGAATGGAAAGCCGCGCGTAATACGGAGCCCTAGGTGGCGTCAATTTCTCTCGTCCTCGTCTCCACTTGTATAATTGCTCTGGCGGTACTAGGGTCTTGTTTCGCTTCATTCACCAGCCCGAGCGGCGCCTAGATCCATGTTCTGGTCAGTGTTCGTTCTTCGAGACGCAAATCGGAAAACGTGTTCATCGCCATCGGTGCTAGCACGACACCCATCCTGATCGCAACATGACGCACAACACAACAAACCGCCCGTCGGTGCCCGCGCGCTCAGGCTCTCCTCCGGGTACCCAGCACTGGCACTCCGTGGTCGTATGACCCTCTTTTCGGACGTCATACGTCATGAGCCCGCTGCGGGACCCATCCTGACATGTCATCGTCATGCGGGGGCCAAGGAGGGAAAGGAGGAGGAGGCGCGCAATGATCGGGGTTCCTCCTTCCCTCGCGCTGTTCGCCTAATTTCCCCGCACATCGCCACCGACCAGCCCGGACATGCGGGGAAGAGGTGGCTTTTTTTTACGCTCGAGCTCGAGCGGCTCACATGAGGCGCGCTCGTGTCTTGCGGGACTGGATGTGGCGTGTCGTTTGACTTACACGCGTTGATGATAAGTTGTCGTTGATGGGTTTCCGTACGTACTAGTACGCGGAGGCCGGACTCGGACCTTGGGGAGGGCGGAAGTCTCCGTGATGCACCAATATATGCATGTTGCGTTTCTGTGCCATCGTTGTTGGCACTTACAGGCAGAGTTGAGCTATCGTGCTGGTGCATACTGCCTCGCCGTGTTGATGCACGTGATATTCGCTACTAGACAACCGGGACTTGAACGAGTTTGAACGACTCTTTTTAGTTCCGTCTGCCCCTGTCTGCCCCCGGGTTCGAGCGCAGGAATTCCTCTCCGTCGACAAGTGCTCGCCAGGAGACCCTATCCACGGTCGACCATCCATATCTGTGCAACGACAGGCTGGCCAAGTTTCCCTTGATCATCCCCCGCACCTAGTAGTAATACCTCGCTGCTACTGTTAACTTCCCTACAAGTTGCGAGCCTGAGGAGCTCCCCTATTCAAACGGGACCATTGGTCGTATGTCCACAGCTCTCATTGCATATTGACTTCCAAAAATAACCGCCTTGGAACCGACAGTCCACTTCGTCACGCCCATCTTACCAGGATCGCCTCATCAATTCGTGTTGCGTCGGGACGATCACGATGATCGAGGGAACTAACGAAGGGTCAGATGAGGCTCAGGTGAGAGTATCGCTACAGTGAGTTTCGCTGGTCCACTTTCCCATTGGTGCTTCTCTGACATGGCTCGGTCCGCTAGACTGATGCACACCTGCCTGCCCGTCGAGCTCTCCAGCAAAATATTCATATATGTCTCCAAATCGCACGAGGGCCGCCTTTCTCGGGGGGGTTATCGACAGAAGGGGTGGCTCATGCTCTCCGAGGTCTGCCGAGCGTGGCGTGATATCGTCCTTGGAACATCCGTTCTCTGGGCGGAAGACATTTGTCAGCTCCCCTGTTCCCCGACCCTCTCCTTCGAACGCGCAGGAACTGCGCCGTTAACGATTCTCATAAAATACGACCAGAGCCACGCCATGCTATCCTTTGTGTTCAGGTCAGATGTTATCGCCCGCGCTCGGAGACTCACTGTTTCCTCAAATTTTGGCTACATCGCGACCAAAGTCGCACCCAACTTCCCGTTCTACGACAAATTGTTTTCGGTGCTCTGCGGGAAATTCCTCCCCATGTTAGAAGAGCTGTTCGTGACTGAGGAGGACCATTCAAGTTCGCAATCTTCAAATGCTCTTGCCATGCATACTCTCGGCGGATCCAGGCAACCGTTCATCGCCAAACAGCTGCAGCGGGTCATGATGTACGGAATCTTTATTCCATGGTCTACATCCACCTCGTCAATATCATCGCTGTGCATGGGCATGTTTCCCACCCCCACGTCCGATTCCCTGGACCTGCTCCTATCCATTCTTGACCTTTTGCCATTGCTTGAGATACTCAGCCTTTCCCGGGTGTTGCCCGACCTGCCAGACCCCCTCTTGACGCACAGACGCCGACCTGTCTCTCTACCCAGACTCCGCAATTTGCGCATGGAACAGTACAGTTCTCTGCCTGTCGCCGCGCTCCTAGGCGCGCTGAATATTCCGCCTTCCGCGATCCTTGGCCTGTGGATTTGGGGTTGGATTCAGAATAGAGACCGCGGGCCTCGGGCCCCCATGCACCGCGCCCTCCGTATGCTTGTCGCAAGCGTTGGGCGGATCCTGCACGACGCGGACTCGAGCGAGGCCGGCCCATTTGTCGGGATGTCCATAAAATCACGCTGGACGTCCTATGACATGTCCCATGGCAACATTGACGAGGGCAACATTACATTCTGGCTCCCAAAACCAACAACGGGATGCGCTGGGGATGCCTTGAAGCCGTTCGGTAAGGAGTTTGACACAGACTTCCACGTTAGCGTCAATTCGAAGATCCACACATCGCTCGAATTCCCGGATCACGACTCAGACGAAGGCCCTACGTGTATCCGCGTCCTCAAAGTCTTGGACGAATTCTACCCCTTGTCCGCCATCGAGGCGATCAGGATTGATTTCCGACAGCCTTTTGCGTATAAGGATTGGGTGAGCTTCCTGAAGCGAATGCCCAACGTACGAAGGTTGTATGTTCACGGCGACTATGAGGGGAACACATGCTCTCTTTGGAGTGTTCTCGGGCGGTCCGTCGCAAGTGATACAAGCGGAAGTACAGACAACGTGCTCTTTCCCTGTCTATCCAGCATCTTTATCGACACACGGGAGACCCAGGGAAGCAGCCCGTTCTGGTTGGCTCTGCTGGGCATGCTTTTTCGTCGAGCCAAGGCTGGTAACGCTGTCCAATTTCTGCGGATCGACGCGAGCTGGGATAATGCAGAACCGCTGAAGAAGTGCCAAATTCAGAGACTTAAGGACTTTGTGTCCTCGTTCGAATGTGAGCTCTATTTCTTCAAACCTTTCCTTGCTACATTGGCACACCCCTGTGCTCGACTCAGCTGGCTGACGGAACATGTCAACGTACAGATGAAATTCATAATTGGGACGTCGATGAAGATACTGAGTCATCGGCCTACTCGTTCTCGTTGAGCCGAGAATGGGATGATTCCAACGCATTTGAAGCGCGCCTTCCCCCGCTTTCCTTGGATTCGGACGTAGAGGCCCTGTCCAGTGACGGTGAATGGAGTGACGGTGGCGATGATGACGACGGCGACGGCGACAGCGAGTAAGTAGTTCGACGAGAAAACGATTGTGAGGGGAGACAACTTATGTATCTATGAGCTTTTGCAAGACAGGTAAAGCATAGTCGTTAGAGTATAACAATTTGCCGTTTATTTAGAAGGAGAAGAGAGGTAAGTATTAGGAGGGGCGTCACCCGAGGGGCGTCCGGCTAGGAATTCCGGTACTCCAACTCCCCTCATACTCAAGGCTGACGGTTTCGGGGTCCTCCTCCGGTCCGCGGGTACCCGCGCCGCGCTCGCATTCTCGTTCTTGCCGTTTGCGATTCTATACTCGAGTGGAATGAGCTGTATGCCTGAGGGGCTCCTTTAAGTTTCAGTTCTAATTGAATGATAGACCCCCAAAATCGCGCAGAGTCATAGCAGATTGACACGAAGTGGACATTAATAGTATACATTGTAAATCGTCATGTGGCCAGGATAATCGACGTCGCGTTGCTTTCCTCCCGCCTTTTTCTCCCCTCCTCCCCTCCTCTCTGTTTTCATGGTGTTATATCCATTTATCCTACGATTGCGCTATCCTATACCTTGATTTTGTGTCCGGTGGCCTGGTGATCAGCTTTGGATCAGCTCCTGGATGCTCTGGGACTCGGTTGGCAGCGGCCATATGTCAAGATTCTCACAATCTCCAACATCAACACCTTTGTGATGCATCGAATCAACTGGAATACTATGGTATGGGCTTGAAGGCCCGTCAAATGGAGGGCACGAAGGGAAGGTGCAAAGGGACAACACGCGTAGGCGGCTGGTAACTTGAAAAGGTGTGTGTACTTGCCGTCTCACTCTCCTACTCGCTTCCCTGCGATCCTCCACAGGACGTATACTCTCGTCGGAAGCCTTCCAAATTCAGCTCGCTATTTAATCCCATTCCGCACCCCGCCCTTCGCCTATGAACTTGCTACCATTTACATGTGTGTATTCGCTCGTTCGTGTCTCTCGGAAGTCCTTGCATCAGATCCGCAGAGACAGCCACGAGCATAGCTGAGTACGTCTACGTCTCGCCTTCGTATCAAATACACTACTTCATCATACTATACCGCGTCGATTCATACCTTGTGAACCATGTCAGTTTGTCACCGAGATCCATATGTTCGCCTTCGGAAAAGATCAACCAGTGCCATATTTGCTGCAAGACATGTATTCCTCGAATATTGACTGTCGTTCATCAAATGCCTTTACACCTACGCTCCAGAACTCGCAGGAGCGATGTTAGCGAGCTGATACTCACTGCTGCACAGTAGCAGATGCTCTTATCTGGCCAATCTAACGAATCTTATCTCGTCACCTCGGTTGACGGTGTCCGGGGTCCTCGCTGGGGTTGGAGTGCCGGAATCCGCGTCCGCACCCCCCCTGGCGTCACCAGGCGTCACCTAGGTTTGCAATTGGATCAGTCACTGAGTCAGGAACTCCGAGGAGGACTTTCAAGTCTCCGAATCGGGCCGGATCGGCAGATGCCGGTCGTTCTGCGACTCTGACAGAAAATCCGAAATTTCCTTACTACTCTCTGCTTCCTCTTCTTTCTACCCCCGCAACTTACAATCACCGTTGTCCTCGCTCACACACGGAAATGAACGCCTTGATTCTGAATGGAACATGGATCGCTGAGTAAAGTTTAAGTTGGAGATTTCTACTTGGCGGCCGCCGATTCGGACAAGTTGCGGCAGTGACAGCAACTGAAGGACATCCAGTGAGTCTTGAAGGTTGAAGCTTAGGATGCATTACCTGACTTACATGTACAGCGATGCACATGCCCAACGACGCTTCGGATAATCTGGTCACTTTGCACAATACAGCCTCAAAACCATCGCGCTTTGCAAACATCGAAGACTTCCCAAGCTTCCATCGAAGAATACTCATTCACAGGACTAGACCTCTCGTAGGCCCGCTATGCCCACTTGCTGTGCGGCGACCAAGCGGAATCGATATATGCTATTGTTCCGACACGGGAACCGAATGCGCATGTACGTCAATATTTGGTTCGGAGGCGAGCATGCTAACTGGGATATACGGCAGCAGTTCCTTAACCCCGAGTAGGGAAGCGCAGGTCAGGGCGAATACTCGAGCCCTCGTATAAATCTCGAGAAGGTGGTGGACGCAGGACCTCCGGCCTTCCCCCTCCCCACTCTCCCCCTGCGCGAAGGTCAACGCTGGCTATGGCAGACAACTCTACCATACTCGATGCTCCCGTGCCCAGCGAGACCCTCATGCAGTACGTAACCCCACACTTTTGAACACACAACGTTCTCATTTGGCCTTAGAGTAGGCCCGATCGTACGCTCAGTCGATCGCTCCGATTTCATCAGTCTAACCTGTGTATGCTTCAGCTCGTCGGAGCGCTATTCTCGTGGATGTTATTCGGGATCTCGATTGTCCAGCTCTGTGCGCTCTTCTCACCTTGTGCTGCTCCTTCACCCCCTGATCATGCTTTGCAGATATATACCATATCTCGTTCCCTCGAGAACGATGGACGATCCAAGCATCAGGTCTGTTCTCGTGCTCGTCACCCCTCATGCCTTCCCTGACAAGCCATTTAGTGTACATCATCTTCGCGTTGGATATCTTCCAAAGCGTTGTCGCGTGCGCGCTGGCATGGAAGACACTTTGTTCCGGATGGGGCCGGCCAGTCAATCTCCAGTTCCCCGGGTGGACGTTCTCCGCAATACCGTGCGTGTCCAGCATAGGTGTGCTTTCGCTTCTGCACGGATGCGGGACGGGCGGTGCTGATCGATGCTTTATCAGTCGCGGCATGGGTGCAGATATTCTATGCGTGGCGAATATATCAGCTGGGAAAGTGGAGGGTCATTCCGTGCGTTATCATCATGGTGAGCCCTACCCGGCTGTGGTGATTTCGTTTCGATTGAGTTTTGGCTAGGTGGCTTTGGCGCAGCTGAGCGCTGCCAACGCTATCGGGATCTCTGTATGACTATGCACGCTTCCTCCACTGTCGTGCTTTGTCTGACACCTGTCTAGTTTGTGTCGCTCAAGGATATCGTTCGTTTGCATGATAAGAGAATGTATGCGCGGACGATCGTATGTGCACTTTGTCGCCGAGAGATGGCCAAATGTTAAATAACTTGACTTTGGTACATAGATATGGTTGGGAGGCGGCGCATTCACTGACCTGGTGTGTTTTCTACACAATCCAAGCTATGTCATCAGGCTCATGGTCATCCACAGGTCATCACGGCTTCCATGGTATATCTGGTGCGTTCATCTCGTCACAGTGTGTCCACTGCAGCTCATATCACGTCAGCTCTACTCCGCGAAGAAACGGTCGCATACGTTTGAGCGAAGCAGTCGGATGATAAACCGCCTCATCCGCATTACAATGGAAACAGGAGTGGTGTGCGCCCTATCCGCAATTCTGGAGCTCGGGTTCTTCCTAGGAATGCCGCACAACAATCTACACCTCCTCATGTACGTCCCGCTCCGCCATTTCCATCACTTTCGTTTACTCATACCATGTGCCCCATAGTGCGCTTATGTTAAGCAAAAGTATGCCCACCCTTTCCTGGCAGAAGAAACACGGCTGACACCGAAACAGTTTACTCGAACACGCTGATGACGTCGTTGAACTCGCGCGCCATGTCCTCAAGTCGGCGCTCTCAATGCACAACGACCAGCTCAATCGGAGGCAGTGGGCCTTCCACAGGTGCATTGGGCCCGCGATCGATCGAGGAGGGGCTTCGACGCGCAGTGATTCATATATCGCAGCATACCGAGGTGGAGCTCTCGCCTTCGCCGCGGTCGCCCAGGGAGAGCAAAGTTGTGAGTGTGTCTTCACTCTCGACTTGCGCGGTGCTAACGACCGTGTGTCCCTTCGGCTCTAGATCCTCGATCTGAACGAAATGCAGATGCTCGGATCTCTCTCCAAGAACCACAGTTAGGTGGTTTGCTACTTCCGTATCGGAAGGCGTTCTTTTTATACCCCATTCTTTTGTGTGATGCGATTTTGTTGTACGCTTTTACAGACGATGAACCAGACTCGGGGGGCTCACCGTCGATGTATGTACAATGTGTAACAACGTGTATAACAGCTCGGAAAGCTCTGGTATCCTGAGATATCTGTTCATACTGGCTACGGTTGTGCCAACGGCCTGAGTGCCTTGTGAAATGTCGAGGCATTGGGTCTAGTAGACCGACTTTAAAGTGGGTGCCAACGGTCGGTCAGCCTGGCCCTTAGTCACTCTTGTCCTCAACGGCCGCGTAACTCGATTAGCTGGTTTAGTGGATCTCCGTGAGCTTGCACCTGTCTCTATACATACTACTAACGCAGAGCACTTCAAGGAGCTTTCCGCGACCGGCCATGTCTTGCGCGGCAGCATGGACTACTTAGCCTGTTCGAACTGTAGTCGTACTCATCAATACGGATCTGTCGATATGCACCGCTGGGCGCGTCGATGGGAGCACGGTCCCTCCTCGGGTTTACATCTTTCTGGGTTTTGCTCTTGCTCTGGCGCGCGGTTCCTGCACGTGGATTCACGTGTATCCTGATATCAACTTTGGAAACTTCCAGCACCGCGGGCGGAAGTCCATTTTTTCGGAGTCGAAATGCATTCGAAACGAGCGACGAAAGTACAAATACCAATTGTGTTTTTACCTGGACAAAACACATTCCAAACATGTCCTCTCAGGCACATGTTCCTGCCTCATGTACCCTTCCAAAACTAGAAATTTCCGCCACGAGCAGTGATTGATCTGAAATTAGAAGCTTCAGGGCAATTTTTGGCGGATCTTTTCCTAATCGAAACTGATTCTCCTTGGGGAACCGGTTTCTAACTGCTTAATTTAGGGAGAATATGGTCCTAAAAGGCTTTATTTCGAACTCATAGCTGCCCATGGCGGAAACCTCAAGTTTTAGGAGGGTACACGAGGCAGGAACATGTGCCTGAAAGGACATGTTTGGAATGTGTTTTGTCCAGGTAAAAACACGATTGGTATTTGTACTTTCGTCGCCCGTTTCGAATACGTTTCGACTCCGAAAAAATGGACTTCCGCCCGCGGTGCAGTCCAGGCTGTCCAGGCGGCCCATAACTTATGTCGTGTCTCGACGCCACTCATACAGTTTCGGGGTACATTTCTGAGGTCCCTGTGATGAGTCAAAGCCAGAGAATTGAAGTCGCGATCAAAGCGTGCGCCCGCGGCCGCGGCCGCGGCACCAATTCGCGTTGAACCTGGCGCGTCGGACTTGCTCTTGCTTCCCACCAGGGGGGTGCGGACGCGGATTCCGGCACTCCAACCCCAGCGAGGACCCCGGACACCGTCAACCGAGGTGACGAGATAAGATTCGTTAGATTGGCCAGATAAGAGCATCTGCTACTGTGCAGCAGTGAGTATCAGCTCGCTAACATCGCTCCTGCGAGTTCTGGAGCGTAGGTGTAAAGGCATTTGATGAACGACAGTCAATATTCGAGGAATACATGTCTTGCAGCAAATATGGCACTGGTTGATCTTTTCCGAAGGCGAACATATGGATCTCGGTGACAAACTGACATGGTTCACAAGGTATGAATCGACGCGGTATAGTATGATGAAGTAGTGTATTTGATACGAAGGCGAGACGTAGACGTACTCAGCTATGCTCGTGGCTGTCTCTGCGGATCTGATGCAAGGACTTCCGAGAGACACGAACGAGCGAATACACACATGTAAATGGTAGCAAGTTCATAGGCGAAGGGCGGGGTGCGGAATGGGATTAAATAGCGAGCTGAATTTGGAAGGCTTCCGACGAGAGTATACGTCCTGTGGAGGATCGCAGGGAAGCGAGTAGGAGAGTGAGACGGCAAGTACACACACCTTTTCAAGTTACCAGCCGCCTACGCGTGTTGTCCCTTTGCACCTTCCCTTCGTGCCCTCCATTTGACGGGCCTTCAAGCCCATACCATAGTATTCCAGTTGATTCGATGCATCACAAAGGTGTTGATGTTGGAGATTGTGAGAATCTTGACATATGGCCGCTGCCAACCGAGTCCCAGAGCATCCAGGAGCTGATCCAAAGCTGATCACCAGGCCACCGGACACAAAATCAAGGTATAGGATAGCGCAATCGTAGGATAAATGGATATAACACCATGAAAACAGAGAGGAGGGGAGGAGGGGAGAAAAAGGCGGGAGGAAAGCAACGCGACGTCGATTATCCTGGCCACATGACGATTTACAATGTATACTATTAATGTCCACTTCGTGTCAATCTGCTATGACTCTGCGCGATTTTGGGGGTCTATCATTCAATTAGAACTGAAACTTAAAGGAGCCCCTCAGGCATACAGCTCATTCCACTCGAGTATAGAATCGCAAACGGCAAGAACGAGAATGCGAGCGCGGCGCGGGTACCCGCGGACCGGAGGAGGACCCCGAAACCGTCAGCCTTGAGTATGAGGGGAGTTGGAGTACCGGAATTCCTAGCCGGACGCCCCTCGCTTCCCACCATGGACCAACAACTGCGACGTCCACATCACAAAATTTGCCTCCTTTTTCCCCATCTTCATCGGCGCTCCGAAATTCTCCTGTTCTGTACTTTCGCTCCCGGCGCAAATGGGCTATCATCGCATTCAATTACGGACGTCGTGAGTGGGCCCGTGACGACGCTCGTTCCCCAGCAAGGCACTCTCCGGCCCCTCAGATCTCAATTTTCATGGCCGAATGTCGCACTCGAAGCTTGAAGCTTGACCACTCGTTGGCGGAATCAACAGCGTGTCGGCGTATCCACCAAAACCACCAACACCACACCTCGGCACCTGTGATGGCCGAAGAAGGGAAGCATGGGTCCGGCCACGAGTTCTGTCATAGTTCTCTGAGTCTTATGAACGCGCTCGAGATATGGGGTTAGTCGGTGTGTCAGGGCAATGGCTGACTGGCTATAAGTATCACGGCCGACGTCACCTCGATCTTCCACGATTGCAACTTTCCCTTGTGTTCGTTGATCCCGGAAAGCTGCACCGGACGATATAATGTTTCTGGCGTCCTTCCTCCTCGCCACCGTCGCTGTATATCCAGCCTTGGGCAGGATCTTCCAAGAGCCAGCCAAGGATATTTTGACGAGGCACTATGACTATATCGTCATTGGAGGTGCGTGTGTTCTTGTGTGCTTTTGCGAAGTCGCTAACACCCGTCTATGTTGGCTATAGCTGGTGCTGGTGGAGGAGTTATGGCCTCACGATTATCTGAGGACCCTCAGACGAAGGTGCTACTGATTGAGGCGGGTTCGAGGTGCGCATTTTTCTCCCTGTCCAATGAATATGGTGAAATCTGACGATGACCCGTGGCCAGTGACTTCATGGACCAGAACATCCTCGTTCCCAACTTCGCTTCCCGGCTTCCCAACAGCAAATTCGTGCGTCCATCCTTCCCTCTGTGTGATATGTGCGCTTGTTGAATGTATGCGGACATGCATAGGACTGGAATTTCACGACCGTTCCTCAAGCTGGACTGGACAACCGCGTTATCCAGTACCCGCGAGGGCACGTTTTGGGCGGGTCGACTGCCATAAGTACGTCATGTCTATTCTTCAGGCGTTAGGTCCGCTAAATCCTGTTTATCAGATCAGATGGAGTACAGTCGTGGCTCGAGAGATGACTTCGGTCGTTGGGCGCGCGTTACAGAAGACGATGGCTGGACATGGGACGAGCTTCTTCCCTACATTTTTAAGGTATGCGTTCTTCGGTTCTCTTCTCTCCTTCCACTGATGTTTCATTAGATGGAAATGGTGACACCGCCAGCTGATCATCATAACACCTCGGGCCAGTTCAACCCTGCGCTTCACGGGACAAAGGGTACGCACGTTCGTCTCAAGTCGACGGTCAAGTCGTCTGACATCGCTCTGCAGGGCCCGTAGCAACCAGTGTGGAAGGACTCTCTCTGCCAATCGATTCCCTCGGCCGTGAGGCTTCATCACAACTGCATGAACAATTCCCTTTTAACCTCGACTATAATTCTGGTGACACCATCGGGATCAGTACGTACATGGTGTCTTCTTGCGGCGTCGTCCCACTAACCTAACCTTGTTCTAGGTTGGGTGCAATCTACCGTAAGTCGCTGTCAAAGAACGGGTGGAACTCATAGAGGGGTTGGTGGCTTACCGGGTCATAGATCAAGGCAGGGCAACGCGCCACCGCTGCCACGTCGTACCTCGCGCCTGCCTTCAATCGTTCAAACTTGGATATATTGGTCAACACGCAGGTTACCAAAGTCCTCCCGGTTGGGACTGGAGAGAAGGAGAAGGAGCCGGTTATACGAGGAGTGCAGTTCGCTCAGTCTGCCAACGGTCAGTTCCACGCTGGCACCGTTTCTAAGTACTGACGTGGCTTCCGTCGCAGGGACGAGGTTTTCTTTGAATGCCACCAAGGAAGTTATTTTGTCGGCGGGCGCAGTCAAGACTCCTCATCTTCGTTTGCGAAACCTCCCATACTATCTTGTACATTACTAACCGCCTCTTAGTTATGCTGTCTGGGATTGGTGACGCAGCATACCTCAGTTCGATGGGCATAGAGCCCCTCATCGATCTCCCTGCAGTCGGCCAGAACCTCCAGGCGAACATTATTTTCACTCTCCAGTAGCTCCATGACACTCATTCTCATTACAGGATCACGTTTACCTCGCTAACTCGTGGACCGTCAACTCTACCAATACTCTGGATAACCTTCGTCTCAACGCCACACTTGCCGCCGAGGCGCTGGACTTGTGGAAAATCAACGGCACGGGCCCGCTAGGACTGGGACCGGCTAACCAATTTGGCTGGTTGCGTGTCCCCCAGAATTCTTCTGTGTTCGTGAACGAGTCTGACCCAAGCGCGGGACCGACGTCGGCCCACTTTGAACTCATTATCCGCGTGGGTGGTCTGCTTCTTTTTCGAGTGGAGGTTCGCTGAACATAGTCCTTCTAGGATCAATATAGTTCAAAGACGGTCCCAGCACCATCGGAAGGCCATTTCTTTTCTATCACCACGAACGTCATCTCGCCCACTTCCCGTACGTTCTTCTCCTATAGCGCGCATAGTACAAACACTGACCAGAACGCTGTAGGTGGTAATATATCTTTGGCCTCTCTCGACCCCTTCGTCTCCCCGATCATTAACCCAAATCTCTTGGGAACATCCCTCGACGTTGCCATCCTACGTGAAGCCATCAAGGCTGCCCGTGCATTTGTCTCCGCCCCGGCTTGGGAGGGGTACATTACCGGTGAATTCGGCCAGTTCGCGGACGCAAAGACAGACGAAGAGATTGAAGCGTACGCACGTGCAAACTCAGACACGGTAGACCACGTTGTTGGGACGGTGGCAATGGGCCCGAAGGGAAAGAGTGGGGGTGCGCTGAACCCGGATTTGACTGTGAAGGGGGCGGTGGGATTGAGAGTGGTGGATGCGTCGGCTTTCGTGCGTAGTTGTCGTCATTTTGGTGGCGTGCTGGACGAGTCTGACATCTCGCCTCAGCCTTTTATCATCTCAGGGCACACCCAGACGCCGACGTACGTCCTTGCGGAACGGGCGGCGGATTTGGTGCGACGGCATGGAAGGAACAAGGGATGACCATCTACGCTAGCGCACTATCATCAGCGGACTCTCCAGGTCGTGTCACTTTCATCGGATGGAATACATATTCTTTTCCTTATTCCACACTTCACTCCATTCCTACAATCTGGTAACCGACCACTCCAACACCATGTACGGATCCTCGTTCCCAGGCCACGTCCCCCAGAACGATAGTCCACCTATCTCCTCCTTTAACTCGACCTTGACCTCAACTTTCCCCCCACCTAGCTCTCTAAACACTTCTTCCCACATCGCTTTCCAACTGTCAGGCGAATGACAGCTCATACTGTAGCCGTTCTGCTCCCCGCCAGGCGACCATATGCACTTCGTGGGGCGTCCGCCATGCTTGCCGAAGATGAGCGACCCGGGGAGCGGGGAGAGTAGCGAGGCGACCTGGCGCGCCAGTTGGGTCTGGAGAGGAAAAGAGAAGAGGTGGAAGAAGGCGCCGGCGAAGACCGCGGAGATGTGTCCGCGGAGGGGATTTAGGCTGGTTAACGTGTTTAGCGCCGGTGGTGGAGAGGTCGGGGGCGGAGAAAGGTTGGCGGGGTCTGGGACAGCCAGGAAGGAGGGGTCCAGGACATCGCCCGCGACGAACGCGACGGGGAAGGATTCTGGCGTCGCGCGGAACAGCTCGTAGCCGAGATCCCAGAGGGCTGCATCGTGTCCGATACGGTAAGCGACTTTGTGCACGTACGATAGGAAGGGATTACTGACGTTTACTCAGGTCAGACGCGATGACGTTCTCAGGGGGATAGCCGTCCTGGACGGCCTTGTAAGCATCGTTGCCGACTGAACGCAAGTCAGATGGGGAGCCATGTGGACAAGCACACTCCAAGTGAACGCAACTCACAGCAGCATCCGAGGTCGAGCAGGATGGCCCCCTTTCTTTCCTTTCCCAGTCGGAGAAGGTCGGGATACGCGGGCAAGCGAGCAATCTTCAACCTATCGACCCGACGTCAAACCTTTCGTCTCATCAATTGCGTCCACCGCGATCTTACCTGGCGAACTCGAATATGCGGATAGAGGGGTATTGATATATCTGTCTTCCTAGTCAATGCCCATTCATGTGTTGACACCAACAAACGAACGCACCTCAAACGCCTTGGTCTGCACGGCGATGATATGACGCTTCACCTCCTCGTCTCCCTGGATCCCGGTAGCGGTCTTGAAGAAATTGACTTGCTCTTCGTCCAGATCGTAGAGCGACTCGTCAAGGGGCCTAACCCAGGATGTATGGCCTTGGGTGACGTCGTTCGGCATGCTGAGGGGTAGTCGTGAGGTGACGGTTGTTCTCTGATACTGACACGCGAACACCAAGCGTTTTTATACGGGATCTGGCGCGCAGGGGCCATGGTCCGGCTGAGCGATGCATCCGCGAACGTACAAATGACAACACGCTGCGTCGTTAGATCCATGAAAATTCACCCAGAAGACGATAAGACGAGTTCCATGATTCCATCTCGTTTGAGGGGGTTCTGTCGATGGGTTCCGTCCTCGTGAGTCCGGCCTCCGGATAGGGGTTCCCAGGCGAAAGTTTTCCAAGAGCTACCAGACTTTGTTGGGTTCTGTAGAATCAGATTATGAAGACGTCGACGTTTCCGTGTTGTGAGAGCTTGCTATATATTTGCTCTATATACTTTTTACCTCAAGGTACGAAGGGAAGCCGCGTGGGCTGCGCAGTGCACACTACTTCCGCGACCAGCACCCTCATCATCATCACCACCCTTCAAGTTGACTCTTAAGTCGTCCTCTTCTTTCATCGATTAAAATAAACACCTGCTGGCGGTAAGCACTCACAAACTGCCAAGACTTACGCTCTGACTCATTGCTATCCGTCGCTTATTCCTTTTCGAAAGTTACTATTAGTTTTGTGCCTTCGTGGCGGCGTCCGCCATCGATTCATGCATCCTGCATCCTGTCCCCTGCTCTCAAACTTGTAGCGAATGTATTCGGTTTCAGTGGCCCGTCAGTGAATATCGCCCCCGTTGGTTCCCCGCCAGGCTCGAAACCATAGGTCCGACACCGACCCCCTGACATCAATAGGTTGTCTCTCCGAACCCAGCGTCGCCCTCATCTCGTTGACGATCGCCCGCCTTTACTTTCCCAGTCCATATTGGCCACGCTGCTCACGGTGGTGGATGTCCGCCTCCCTAGACCAACGCCATATGAAACCATCGCGAGCAAGAATGATGACAATGTGAAGCTTCGTGGTTAGGGCGTCACCGCGTCACCCGTCAACCCAGACGTGGCTGTGGATTGTCTGTCGCTTGATATATATGTAAGTACATAACGTTGGGTCTGCTCGATGTAAGTATGATGGCCAATACGATTCCCGTCGTCAATCCACATTTATCTTGCTTATGCCCCCAGGACCTTGCTACGGGCCACCTCAAGTTCGTTGGCACTTAGACTTGCTTGGGACGAACGTCAGCTTAAACGCTAACAGTTCTCGGAGAAGTGCGGCCTGCGTGGGGTCTCCGAATCGCGGTAGTCCAGCGACCGTAACAGATGCCCGAGTCAAGGGCTAAAGCTAAAGCTCCATCGGTCTTCGAGTTACAAACCCCAGTTCGCCGCACAGTTCAAAATAGGCATGGCATTGCTCTCTTGGAAACACAGACCCGCTGATACTTACCCTTACCGACACAAAGCTTCCGTGGTTACCCAATACGGAGTTTATTTGGCACGTATGTAATGATCCTTTCTATCAGAGGGTAGTGTCACGCCTCTTCCCTCACTCGCATGCTCATATATCTTGTGATCTAATCGCAGGGACAAAGAGTGGTTTAGGGTGATAGCCGCAGAAGGTGCCGTTAAACGAAGGTCTTCTTTCTAGGTCCACAAGCCACAACATCGATACATATAGTCGATGGCTCTATGCCGCTGGCTTGAAGTCAGTCATGTCTGTCGTCACAGTAAACTCAAGAGTTGTACCCCTTAATACCGAGAATACTCTCCTGTTGTACGTCCACTTCCCATCTGCTCGCGCCAGTTAGACAGCAGTTCTCATTGTCATTGTCCTCTCGCGACGGCAACAGGGTCGGTCCGGTGGTCAGTAATGCATTATCTTGAGTGACTCCCGATGCTAATTCAAGGTATGTGCAGTTTCTTGGGAGCATCGCTGGCTGGTTTCTCTTTGGGGTTTCTGTCGTACAGCTCTGTGAATGATCCTTTCTTTTTTCTCCTCGACCAACCTGCGTTCTGAAGGTTATCGCCCCAGACATATACTACGTCACATTTCCGTCTGACCGGAAAATCACTCAGTATTCCGGTGCGTCCGCCAGCTCGTGCCAATCTTATGCTGATCGTTTACGATGGTCATTGCGGTAGTGTATATTATTTTTGCGCTAGATACTCTGCACAGCGTCGTCATAACTGGCGTAGCATGGATCCCTTTGTGCGCAGGATGGGGTGACCCTGCCGCGTTGCGCCATGCAGGATTTTGGCTAGGATGGATCCCTTGCGTCTCTGGCGTTGGTATGTCAGTCGTTTCATCGGAATATATCCGTCGTGACTAAAGTAAGTGTAGTCGCCACTTGGGTGCAGTTATTCTACGCATGGCGAATACACAAGCTTGGGAAATGGAAAGTCGTGCCGTGCATGGTAATCTTCGTGAGTGACCTTCAATCAGACACCAAGTTTCCTTCCTGAAGCCTGACTTTAAACTCCTACGTGATGCCCACAGCTCGCATTGGCCCAAGCAGGGGCAGCGCTGGCCGTTGGGATCTCTGTACGCCTCAGTCCAGTCCACTCTCCTCTAATTGTAGACCGTCTTCTAGTCAATTCTCAACGATGATGTGGCGAACTTACACAACCCAAGCATGTTCTCCCGCACTATTGTAATGCCTTCATCCCTCATGATTTCCCCCACTCACATCCCACCGGCCGTAGATATGGCTCGGCGGCGGTGCGCTCATTGACGTGGTAGGCAGCACGGCTTTCCTTATCTTTCTCGAGCCCCACCGCTAACGCCGCATCCGTACCGCTTATAGATCGTAACAACGTCCATGATCTACTTGGTAAGGAATAACTTCACCATAACCCATGCCCTTATGGGAACCGCTTTCGCCCCTAGCTTCATGCTGCGAAAAAAGATTCTATTATTTCACACCGCGGCGAACTCACCATCAATCGGCTTATACGACTGTCTGCTGAAACGGGGACCGCGACCGCTCTCTCCGCGTTGCTTGAGCTCATCCTCTTCCTTGCCCTTCCTGAGACTGATCTCCATCTATTCGTGTACGTGATTGTTTTCCATCTCATGACGCCGCGGACTGATCGCGTGGCCCCCAACCTAGGGCTATGATGTTGTGTAAAGGTTAGTCGAAGATCTTTTGAAGGAGTAGAGGTCAAATTTTGTGAGCGGCATGCTAATGGAGTTCAACGATATCCGACCAGTCTATACCAACACACTCATGGCTTCTCTCAACGCTCGCGCGGTACCGGCGCAGTCTTTCGGGGGAGGAACAAGCACCCTGGTATTTCGAGGAATGGAACTTTCGGCCGTTGGAACTGGACAGCGCCCGGTCGATGGCAACGGTAGCGCCGACGGCGAAGTGCTGATTGTCGGTGAAGACATCAAGACTCCCCCGTGCTCTTCGACCGTTTTTCATGTATCCTCATCATTACCAGCGGGGCGTCAGGGCGACGTCGAGAACAACTCGGTAAGCAGACCTGCTCGCAGTTTATATGACCCACTACTTAATGTGTACTTATAGAATGTGGAGGTACGACGAATGCGAGTACCAGTGGCAGGTTCCGGCACGTCTGACGGTCTGAAGAGCCAGTGTATTGCCGTCTATCCGTCGGGCTCGCGCCGTATTGAGATCGAAGTCTTACCGCATGTGCGACAGTAGGTGACTGGATGTGATAACTCTCAGTGAGATGCATGGCATTGATGTACTTGACTGTTTATGAAAAGGTGTTTTTAGTACTTCACGATGCTTTGACGCCGACGTCACTACATGCGTATCATTTATTTGGCTGTGTAATCCAGAACGAACGTGTATGGCATTCACCGCAATCCCACCATGGCCAAGAAAACCTCCTACGAGTTGCTCTATGTTGTATCTTACACCGTGACCCTGCGAACTGGGCATCCACTCATGCAGGGCGCATCCTCTCCTCTCCACGAACCAGAAGCGCCATTGCCAACAGGTCTTCAACAGCCTTCCACCGTGATTGATGTCCAAGGGGCACCCTCTCCAGTGGCTCCACCACGACATCATCAATCCACTCTCGATCCGTACCCCACTTCAACCGCGCAGCTGTACTGACTATCCTCGACAAGAACAACACCACTGTGGATCGATCCTCCTCCGTCAGTGTCGAATGGCCTACATGCAAGCAGCGTAGATTCGCAAGGCGAGGCGGGTATATAGGGAGGTCGTGCAGGTCGCGCGAGGAATCGAGGTAGAGTCCGACTGTGCGCAGATTCGGGCAATGGTTCGCGAGGGCAACGAGAGCACGGAAGCTCAAGAGCGACGAGACTTGATCGTCGGGGTCATGTGCTAATTTGAGGGTCTGGAGATTGGGTAGCATTGTCGCCAGCTCGGCTATGTTGTCATCGTCAAGCTCGAGTGGGCGTGCATGGGTGATCTCGAATGTCTTCAGGTTATGCAAGTTGTTCGTGAATCCTCGGAGAGTGTCCATTGTGACCGCCTCGTATGCTTCCTCGGCCGGCAGATGCGCCAAGGATTCTGCCACCACAGGCGGCACCGACAATGCCAGCTTGAGCTCCGTCAAAGCCTTGCAGCGTTCGCCCACGACCCATGCAAAATCGTGAACGGCGTCCTCCGGCTCTGGGCCTAACACGCGCACGGCGAGCGACTCTAGCTGCCCTGCGGGAAAATGAATGTCTGTCACCACATTTTGTACGTGATGTAAGGTGGCAGCGAGGGCAAGGTATCGAAGGGCGGCGAACGCGCCGGGCTGGAAGTGTGGTATGAAAGGCGTTGCATCCGTGTAAAACCCACGATGGACGTGATGAGGGTCCGACTGAAAGGATATGCGTTGTATGTTTTCGGACTTTGAGAGACGTTCTGCAAGTTTGGAAGACAGAAAGTAGATGGGGAGGGAGATGTGTGCGAGGCTGTGAAGACTGTCGAACAGCGTAATGAGGTCGTGTTCGACATCGATAATGCCAAACGCGTCGTTATCGAGGGCGAACTCGGTCAGAGAAGGGGCGATTGAAGCAATGTCGCGGAGCCTCGACTTCAGGGGATAGTTTTCCACGTCGCTGTGCAACGCGATGGTAAGGCTCTTGACGTCCTCGTGAAGGAAGAGGTTGTCGAATCGCTCGTTTGGATCCGTGGAGCACCACTCAAGTTTGGTAAGGTTGGGAAGGATTCGGGATAGTGGTCGAGTACGGGCAACTGCAAAGAAGAGGAGGCCAAGGGGTTCGAGGCAGTGACGATCGGGGTTGTAGTGGTCGTATACACGGAGACGCCGTACGCGTCGGGCGAAGGTGTTGAATCGCTCCCAGTCCTCTCGTGTCGGCTGCCGCACAAATGCCTACGATATTTCGGCGTCAGTATCTTGTATATACGATATCTGGAGGCGACGTACATGTGCATGGGCACCATCCAAATGCACCTGGACGTTCAGCGGTGCGAGTAGTCGGAACAGCTGGCACGGGGTGTCAACTTCGGCCCAGATACGATCGAGAGCAGGTTCGAGCCAAGCGGAGCACACTTGGGCGTTCACAACGTTGGATTCCCTATCTAGATAGGTGAAGATTGCATCGAGAAGCTCATGGGTAGTCAGGATTTTGTGCATGTTGCACCTGGTTGGCGGTTGTCAGTGCAATGAATCGATGGAGGTAAGAGTGACCTGAACTCAACAGATGTCCACGGCGTATTCACAACCACACTCGAACGACTTCTTGGCTCTTTTCTGATGATGTACGAGGATGAACCGATGAAAAGGCCGATGGACGTTGGATGGACGTAGATGGCAGAGGAGAAGAAAAAGACGCGGGACACCGTCGCGCGGATCGCCCCGAAATCCTAAATGTGATTATTTGCTTCATGCCCAAAGCCTTCGGCGAGAATATCTTCTTCCAAATTATCAACGCTAGGGGCCTGCGAGCTCAGCGCTGAAGCACCAAAATACTAGTATGTAACGTCAGGCGTGTGATCATGGAAGAAACCATGCTGGAAATAATGTAAATCTACAGTAATAACAAACAACGTCCTAGCCGGAGGACTTCACGCTCCTACGCAATAGCATCGAGAGCCCTACCATTCCCGGATATTACACCAGCCGACCGTTTATTCCGTCCCATAATACAAAGCGTCCTGACACCGTGACCCGACGGCGTTAAATAGCTGGAGTAAGATTACTAATGAGCATGGCCTTTCCTGCGAGGAAACGAGACTAACGCACAAAGCTGGCCCGTGCATCACCGAACAGGCGTAGGAGATGACAGCAACTATCGTGAGGTCGTAGGCGCGGTCTCGGCGACACGGTCGTGAATGTCGACCGAGGAGGATTCATCGTGCACATATAACCTGGGAATAGTCGAGTTCATGGTAGGAAATATGATAGTGTCGAAGATTGAGCTGCCAGTTTCGCCTCCACCGAAAGCGAGAGGAGACGGTGCGCGGGAGTTCAAGGAGACCATCAGGGTGTTGGAATATACTGAGCTGATGTTAATACATGAGCAGAGAGAACCCCAAGATGTCATACCTTTACACAAACAGAATGAGCTACGAAACCATGTTGAGGACAGTTTCATAGTAGAAAAAAAGGATGAAGGAGCGTACATGATCCGATGAAAATTGTTATCTTTCATACTGAGGAAGAAAACGAGCTCCAGGCTTGCTGTGAGAAAAGTTGCCATGCCCGTTTCGATTGACATGCGCAGGAGGCGATTGACAGTTCGTTCCCCACGTTGAGAGGCTACTGAGCTTTTCCTTGCCATATACAACTAATGCAATCACTTGTGGTATTAGCCAACGCTGCGTTGACGGCAAGATAGTGCTCACCAGATAAACCATGGAGCCCGTAATTAGCTACGTCAAGGTCAGTCTCTCTGCCTATCAAAGATGAGGAAAGACTCGCTAAGTCTGCGATGCCGCTGCCGCCGAACCAGACCTGGAGCGTTGTAAGAAAGAGCAGGGGTTAGATGATGTATATACGTACGATCGTTCGCGCAAACATATTCGGGTCATGCAATTGGGCAACATCTTTGAGCGAGATAAACTGCGACGAAATCAGCAACGGGTGGCCAGCGAGAAACCAACGGAACATACGCTGATACCGATAGCTATAGCTGCGCCGGCCTGAACGAGGGCCATCTGAGAAAACTGACCATGAGTTGAGAAGAAATCTGTTGGCAGTTTGCCACGCACGCCAACGATAGCATATGGGATGACCGTCCAGTCGCTCAGAATACGAATTCTCGAGGCATATATACACTGGACCCAGGCGGCAACTGCGCCCTAAAACATGAGGAACCAAACGTATATGAAAGATAGATAACTGACGCACCGATGCCCGAAGAGATTGGAATGCCAGAAACCGTCCATGTTGCAGGAAGATCGAGAACGCTCGGACGCCCCCAACCCGAACATAGCGTATCCCACCCCGCACCCGCAACGACAATGCTTTGAAATATGTCAATTAGGAAGATACACCATACTGTTCGAAACGGTGAGATCGGAGATAGAGAAACGGCCAAGCACCACACACCAGAAACCTTCGTTTTGAGGCGATCGCGAGGGAATGTCGTATAATAGACAGCTGTGAGTATTTCAGCGACAATGCTCAAGTCATGCGCGTCAGTCGAACTCACACACTTGAACAATGGATATGCCGAAGAGCAAAAAGTTCAGATAGCACCCAATCAGCTCAACACAGACTTTTGGTTAGTCGTCGGGCTATGTCTTTCACACTTGGTAGTACTCACAATTGGCCCGATGCTAGTATCACCAAATCAAAAATCAGGCCGCGATACTTTGGAAGGCAATGCGTACCGTAGGATGATTTGCTCTGGCACAGGGGGTTCTACGGCATCAACGGAGGCCATAGACGTGCTGAAGACACGCTTGGAGGTGCTGTCGACGTCGCCGCCTCAATAACTACAGTCGGGAGTAGGGAAAAGGGGGGAACCCAGCGATGCCAGCGCCCCACATGGTATTGGTTTTAAAGTTCCAGAAATTACGTATATCCCTGCAGGTGCACTGAGGTTCGTCGATCAGTCGACGAAGAAGCAATTCGGTTATACGATACGTTGGTTCGGGCACAAAGGGGTGGCAGAGCACCACGGAAACCAGGGCTGCCAAAATCAGTTCACGGCGTGATTGGCCAGAATGGACACCGCGCACGTGATCGCACCCCGTAAACGGTTCGTTTTGGGTTCGCTCATCTTTCTTTGAAAGATCTGCGAACTTCGGACAACTGCGGGCGCTGCGCTGGTACTTCATGTACGTTGCAGGGGACTTTGAGCAGTCCTCGTTCCGCGTTGGTTCCTCTGGTCAAATCCTTCGGACCTACAGACCTTGGCATTACACATTCCACCGAACCAGCATTCCGACTCAATCTCCCTGCGGCTTCCTCGTACGCCGAGGTACGTTCATCACTGGCGACAACTACTTAGGAACACAAGTAACCGTCAAGCGAACTCACCTCAGGTAGAAATCGTATTCCGTACTCGTTTACAAATCACCCCCTGATCCCGATGACCTCCAGTGATATTTGTGCCTTGTCACTGTGCCAGTGTCAAATGCAACGTCATGTTACGTGAAGGGTTCAAGCTTCATTGGGACCCGGGTGCACCAAGCAGTATGCTCGGGACGCCATCTCAGGTCCTGGACCGTACGTACGACTACGTTGTCGTGGGAGGTAAGTCTACCTTTCAACCGATCTATCTCGCCCAATGCCAGCAGCAAACATTGTATAGCGGGGCGGGGTTCTAACAAACCATCTGACGGAGCACGGGGGGACGAGAGTTCTTGTCATTGAAGCAGGCTCGAGGTGCGTTGCTGGACCCTTTCGTCATAATGTATCTAACAGCGAATACACGAATTTGAACATCACAGCACCACCTTTTACCAGACGGCTGACCTAAACGCAGTTTGTACGCTCTTCGGCCGTTCGAATCGTTACGCTCTGACGCAACAGATAGGACTGACACTGAGTCACAACGACCCCTCAGGAAGGCTTGAACGGTTGGGCGATCTCGTATCCACGGGATCACGTCCTGGGTGGATCTACCACGAGCAGTGAGTACTCAGTCGTCCACGTCATCTTCTTAAACTTTATATGATACCAGACCAGATAGCGTATTGCCGAGGGTCCAAAAACGACTACGATCGCTGGGCCAACGTCACCGGCGATCCAGGACGGGCGTGGAATTCCATACAGCCTTCCTTCCGCAAAGTAGGCTCTATCAAGCTACCTGGGCTTGATGTGAAGCTGGTGGCCATTCACCAGCTGGAAAGGTTCACACCGCCCGCCGATGGCCGCAATGTGACGGGGAAAATAGACCTCGCGTTCCACGGGCAAACAGGCATGCCGTTCGCACTGACGCCGCGAAAGTACACATTCTCATGCTCTCCTAGGACCTCTCACTGCTTCTCCATTTCATCCGGATACGAACTGCCTATCAACTCCCGCATATTTGAATGCTCATCAGCCAGAAGAGGTTCCCTTCGACTTGGACTTCAACTCCGGAGACCCGATAGGCATCGGTACGCGCCCCGTCTCCGAGTCTCCACTGGAAGATGGTATGCTAAGCTATGCTCTCAAATAACAGCGTGTTTTCAGGCTACGGCTCGTCATATTTACATACCTGGTGAGTAAATTCGGAATTCATTTTCAAGGTCCAGATCTCGCAAGGAGAGCGGGTATCTTCCGCCGCTTCGTATATGTATCGTTCCTACGCTCAACAGGTCCAACTTGGATATTTTGGTCAATACACGCGTCACGAAGATATTCCAAATGGGTACCCAGTCAAGCATCCCCATTATGCGGGGCGTGCGCTTTTCACAGTCAGTCAGCGGTACGCGTTTGGCTGATACACCCCGTGTGTCCGTCAACGCCACACGGCGTTTCTCCCCCCTCTTTCCTGTTCCCGTTTCCACCATTTTCTCCTTCTGACTGTCACAAGCTCACGCTGCCCCCCCCTCCCCCCTAGATACTATCCATGCTCTTAATGCAACAAAGGAAGTCGTTCTGTCCGCTGGTGCTACAAATGCGCCGCCGATTCGTGAGTACCCTCTTTCTCTTTCGGCTCGGAGAGTCGCAACTTAACCACAGAATAGTCATGCTTTCGGGCATCGGGGATGCCGCTCAGCTGGCCGCCCTGAACATTACAACATCGGTCGCCTCCCCAGATGTGGGCCAGAATTTGCAGGTGCGCCTTTCTTCCTATATTCCTCTTCACACCGCGATCACCCGTCCTGCTCAGGATCACGCTTTCCTCGGCTCATCTTGGACATTCATCTCGAACGACACATTGGACAACCTTCAGCACAATGCCACCCTGGCTGCGGACGTTCTGGAAGAATGGAAGACTGATAGAACGGGCCCGCTCGTGGGTCTCCAGCCAGTTCGGCAGTGGCTACGCCTTCCAGAAAACGCGTCGGTCTTCGAGAGTATATCGGATCCGAGCGCATGGCCCACATCAGCGCACTTCGAGAGGATCTTTAGTGTCAGTGCGGTGAAGAGCGCGGTCTTCTCGTGATGGCTGAGAAGAATCGACAGCATTCGTTCGTGTCCAAGGTGGTCGCCCGTCCGGAGCAACTTCTTCAGCATCTTTACAAACGTGATGATCTCTCCTACCTCGCGTACGTCCCTCGTCCCCCAAGCCCTCGGCGGTCTGTGATTCATGTTTATGTTCTAGGCGGCAATATCACCCTCGCCTCCGCCAACCCTTTTGACCCCCAACTGATCAACCCCGACCTCCTCGGTTCCACCTTCGATATCTCAACCGTGCGCGAAGCTCTCAAGGCCGCCCGTCGGTTCGTCGCGGGCCCCGCGTGGGCCGACTGGATTGCGGATGAGCTCGGTGACTTCGCGGCGACGCAGACGGACGCGGAGATAGAGAAGCCCGCGCGGAACAACGCCGATTTGGTGGTCCATGTTGTCGGGACGGTGGGGATGGGTTCCAAAGACACGCTTGGACGGGGGATGGGCGCGCTGAACCCGGATTTGACGGTCAAAGGCACCGTAGGATTGCGTGTTGTGGACGCATCGGTGTTCGTGGGTATTTTCCCTCGTCCTTATGTGTGTGTAGAGCTCACGACGAGGCAGCCGTTTATCACGTCGGGACACACTCGAGCACCGGTGTACGTCGTTGCGGAGCGAGCGGCGGATTTGATCAAGGGAGCGGTCCTTGCTTACTTTCAACCGGTGAAGCAGAATGGCATTTATTTTGGGCGATGAGCCATGGAATTCGTGAGGTTCACGGTATGTTGAACTGGCGGAATCTCGGATTTCATGCTCGAACGCGTCTTATGCTGTCTTGTGTCGCCGGTGCGAGAGCAGGTAAATTACTTGCGTCGGCAGTGCTCTAAAGTGCAATGTATAACCATGTTGTACACATCCAAAGACTCCAAATAAATAGCAAATAAATAGACATAAGATGACACGCGACCAGCGGACAAGTTCGTTGGATACAAAGGTCAGGTCAAGGTGCAGCCGTGATCGACTTCGAACGAGACATATCGCACGAGCCTGCGCGCATGTGAGTCGCCGTAGGCGTGATTTGACCCTCGGCGTCGTTCTCGTCTACGCCCTCCACGATGGTCTGGCATGGCATAGTCTCCCGGCGCTTGAATAGGGGGCGAGTAGGTGGGAAGTAGGTCGCCGGAGAGGCTTGTTTCACCGTCGTGACGAGCGTGGCGAGTGCGGACTTGGGACGAGGACAGGGGCTGGCGGTCGCACTCGATGACCTAGGTGTGAGAGAGAGATTCAGGTTGGCCATTCCTGGGATGCGGATGTTGAGTCTGGGACGGGGGTCTGTGGTCTTGGTCGAGGCGGGAGACGACGTCGTGCGCTCCATGGGGGCAGAGTTGGAACGCGCCCGGGTCATGATCGCCGTGGTCGTGGAGATGGTGCGGCGACAGGCGGTAGCGAAGCGGGTGCACGACGCACGACGACGTTGTTTAGGGGGCTCTGGTTTGTCGTCCTCAGAGGGGGTGGCGGTGAGAACCGATGTAGGAAAGGAGGTTGTAGAGGGGCTCTTGGAGAGTGCGATGCGGAGAGTGTCGGTTTCCGGTCCAGGTCCTGGGCGTGCGATGGGGACGACAGCGGCCATGACCACGGCAAAGATGCTCTGGGGGATAAATCAGCCAAGCCGGAGAAAAAGTGGCGTAATAGACGTACGGCTGCGATGCCCATTGAGCTTGAAGCGTAGGCAACGAGGGTCACGGAGGTGGAAAGTTGGGAGGAGGGGAACATGGCAATGTCGTGAACGTCGTAGAATCGTGGATAAGAGCAGAGATAAACTGGTGAATAAGAGGGAGTGCTTAGAAGGTGAAAGGTGTAGGTAGCAGGGCGGAAAAAAATAATGGGCAGCTTGTTGAAAGTGAAGGTGATGGAAAACGTTCGACGAGAGGCGGCCCCTTATAAGTAAATCGGTGGCTAGCCCCTAGCAGGAGAGACATAGAGCTGAACCCCCGAAGATGCTTCCGCCATAGGACTTGAAACTGGACAGGGGACTTGAACTGAGACAGTTGGATTTGGGTCCGCACCGTCGTTGTCGTGGTCGGGAATGAAGTAAAGAAGACAAGCAACACTCCTCAGGAATATCGAGTTCTTGGACTTTCATCCATTCGTTCGAAAGCTAGGAAGAGGGACTTTGGGAAAGCTTTGGGGACGACAGAGAGGATGAAAGGGCGAAGAAAGGAATTGTGGCCGGCGGCTGTGCACGACCGCGACAATATGGGCAAGGAATCGCCAATTATGGCATGGATTACGCGTCAATCTGTCGGCTCGGTCGGCTGCGTGCGCCCGAAAGGGGAATATCTGCCCGTTGACGAGCACCACGTGGGGGAGGCCGATAGAGGGTTACAATGGTCTTTTGACTCTCGACTTGCTCTTGACCACGACCACGATCCCCGCCTTTTCCTGATTGCTGCTGCTGCTTCTCTTCATTTCGCTACTCGGTCTTGTCTCTGGGACGGACGTCTGAGGAAAGGGACCTCGGTGCGTTCGTCGTTCTCGCTTTCGGGGTCCTTCCTGATTTTTTGATTGGCACCAAACAGTAGCGCAAACTGGGACCGCCTCATGTCGACACGACAAAACAAAAAACGCAAGGCGAAACCGACTCGAGAGCGCACAGTCACCACGCTCACCGGCGTCGACGAGGACGACAACCCTCTTCTCCGTCCCAGCCTATCCTTTCACATGTCCATGCCGCCCTCTGTTGACGACCCGTCTTTGACCGCCAAACTCATGTCTTCGCCTTTCTCGATCGCCTCTTCCTCAGGTGGTGGGGGCGGCGTACCGCCCGCCTTCCAGTCCATGCAGTCCGACTATCCCGATTTCGCCTACGCGCAGTTCATGGACCCGATGCAACACATATCCCACCAACAGGCTCAGTTCTTTCCCAACCCATCTCTGCCACCTGGCCAGTCCGACTTGGAAGTCCTCGAGCGTCTTAAGGAGGCCATCAAGAACAACCAACACGACATATTCCGCGCGTTTCCGCGGCCGGACGTTCTGGCGAGCCTTTACCAGGGCTCTGTCAATACGCCTCTGTCTACCGTCCCGCCACATCCAGAACAGGTTCCCACCAACGCTGGCTATCAGGCGGTCTCCAACCCTGTTCAGTTGCAACAACAGGCTCTTGGCAACCCTGGGCTGTCTGCTTCTGGTGCTAATGCAAGCATGGACCGCGCCCGCAATGGCTCCGTTTCCTGGGAGGCGAACGGTAAACAAAGAAGAGCAAGCATATCCTCCGTGGGTGGGCCGCCCTCCAAGCAGCCAAATGTGCTGTTATTCATATCTGTGTACGATCATTCACTCACTCGCGTCGTCCCAGGCTCTCCCGCTCCAGCCGGACTCGACCTCGAACACCCAGAGTTTTTCTGAGCCACGCGATGGCACTGATCCGAAGTCTGCTCCACCTCCAGGCGCAGTCGACTCTCGACCTAGTGGTGCTCCTGCCGTCGTCATAAAGCCGGATCCAGATGCTCCGCCCCCTCCAGGTGTACGCAACGATCCTTTGACCCGGGTCGATCCCAAGGACAATCGCGGTCGTGACGCTTGGTATACTCGAGAAGAAGCTGAGCGTCGGCGCTTCGACCTGGAACGCTCGTCTTATCCATCACCCCGCAACGCCGGTGACGCACGACCTCCACCGCCTTCGCCCAGGGACAGAGCCGGGCCTCGATCGTACGACCGCCCAAGAGAGCCCTCACGGGAACGCTATCGAGACTCAGATTTGGAGCGCGACAGGGAGCGCGATCGCGACCGACGCAATGGTGACTGGCGCCCTCGGGACGAGGACAGAGACCGACGTCCTTTGGATTCTCCTCCAAAGCGGCCTCCGGGGGATACTAGGCGTGAAGATCCTGCTCCTCGCAACTCTGAACGCCGCTGGGAACCGCGGCCTGATCGTCCACCTGAACCCGACAAGCGCCCACCACCACCAACAGAGGAAAGACCCCATCGACCACCTCCAGTCGATCGTAAACTCGATGAACGTCCTCCTCCCCGTCGCCCCGTGGTTCGGCCCAGCAAGTATCCGGACGACTCTAGACCTAATGAAAACGGACGCCCCCCACCTTCCCCGGCTATCGAAGAGCGCAATGCCAGACCATCAGGCGCGCCTCCCGTGGTTGAATCTGCTCGGCCTCCTCCACCGCCCGTGGTCGGCGACCACGTGCCACCTCGTTCTGCTTTACCCTTGGAAGAACGTATCAGTCGAGCGCCGTCTTTGCAGGAACGGATTAGCGGAGCTCCTCCCGCGATTACTCGGGCGGACGAACCTCCAACACGCGGACCTGCTAGACCAACGCCGTCACTCGAAGAGAGGCTATCCCACCCAGCAGATGCTCGAAGTGCTCCAGCTCCAGCTTCAGCTCCAGCAAACGGAGGTCCGCGTCCTAGTGATGAACCTGTCCGACCTCGTCCTTCGGAGCCTGCTCGTCTTCCGCCTCCTCAAGATCGTCCCGACGAAAGGGCCCGTCGGGCGGGATTGCCAGCACCGCCGCCGCCACCTTCCAGTGCCAATCGTGAGCGATTTGGAAGTACCGACGACCGTCCCAGGGCAAGCTACACGCGAGCCCCTTCTATCGCCAGAGACGACCCGCGGTCCGCGCCTCTTCCGCCTCCTCGCCGTGCTCCAACGCCCTCCCTTATTCCTCCTGCTCGTGCGACACCGGCTGCAGCCCACGATTTCCGCCCACGCGAACCCTCGCGGGAGCGCAACGTCGATTATCGCCCATACCAGCGTGCGGAGTACGACCGACCGCCGGTACCGATGGATGAAGACAAGCGTTCGGACCATATCGGGCCTGTCGATACCGGTGGCCGTTACGAGGACTCGCGCCCTCCTCCGTCGGCGTCTTACCGTCAGTATCCCCAGGACGATCGTGGACGGACATGGACCCCGCCACGACCTGGGTCGCCCGCGCGAAGCGATCCGTACCCGGCTGATGCAGACAGGCGCAGGGAGCGGGACAGGGAGCGGGATAGGGACAGGGATGGCCGGGATTGGTACCCTCGTTCTTCGTATGGGGGACCCGCAGACGAGCATCGCCCATCGTCGTATTGGGAAGATAGGGACCGTGCACCCCCGCCTCCCCGCAGCGCCAGCTCGTGGGACCGCGAAGGGTACCGGGACCCTCCCTTCAGCTCCGCCAGCTCCCGATTCGACGACCGCGACCGCGACCGCGACCGTGACCGCGACCGCGACCGTCCGCGCGACCCACCGCCCTCGGCGCGTGAGCCGTACTACTCCTCGTACGAGAGCTCGCGCCCGCCGCTGAGCGCGCGTCTGACGGATTCGTACTCCGGGTATCCCCCGCCTCCGGCGGCGCGCGCGGCGTACGAGGACGCGCCTCCGGCGGGGCGCGTGCGTCCGCACAGCCGCAGCCCGCCGCCGCGCGATCGGGAGGACATGCGGCCGCTCAAGCGCGCAAGGGACGACGCGTACGACGCGGGCGGGGCGTACTACTCGCCGGCGGGGCCGGGGCATGGGAAGGACTTGGCGCTGCCGACGCCGCCTGCGACGAGCTTGGACTATCCGCCGTCGAGGCCGCCGCCGGGGTCGCGGGAGTATGAGGATGGGCTGTACAGGGAGCGAGAGCTTTACCCTGCTAGCATGTACCGGCGTACGCCTGAGCCGTATGAGAGGAGGATGTGACGGAGGGGCCGAGCTGGCGCGTTGAGGAGGATGGGGCGGAGGGGTGATTTTGCGGATGTCGATCTAGGTACGAACGTTTTATGTGTGCGAGGGGGGGTGTAGGGAATCTATTCTTGATTATCATGTCTCTTCCCGTTGTCGGATATGTCATTCGTTTTGTACTTTGAATTCACGCCGTGCGATGTATGCTAAGTACGTGGAGGGGGTTTTTGGTCGTAAGTATAGCTGACAGCATAAGTAGAGGCTGAGACAGGTGATGCGAGGTTGTGCGTGAACTGTTGTGGACTGTGTGATGCACGGCACGAAACCTTGGCCAATCGCAGTTGCGTTCGTCTACTTACTCCGAATCTGCATCATCAAAGAATCATAGGTCGGGGTGGTCTGGGAGAAGCGAGGTGCGAGTTGACCATACTGTAACGACTCCGAGGTCGACTCTGCCCACCAGCGCCACAGTGACCCATAGGTTTACCATCCCACTGAACACCAGCTGCCCACCATCCACCCGACGTAAGTACTCCCGTCTCGTCGGGCTATAAGTACTGAAAGTATAAGTAGCATATTGCGACGCTCGCGCAAGTTACCCCGCGCAGCTGTGCCTGGACGGTCCCATCCGCGAAGCGACAAGTCGGGAATTTGAAAGGGCGCTGACTGCGTGCCAGTAGTGCGGCTCGTAACTGGCTGCAAGCAGCAAAGCTCAAAGGGCGGCGTTGCGCAGGCCGGTTCTGCCAGAACGAATATCATTATCAGCCAGGTCTGCATCGGCGGGGAAAGGGGTGCAGGGAGATCCGCCATGAGGCTCGCCGTCCATAGTGCACGGAATCCAGATGTTGGTCTTCGACCAACCGAAGTCCAAGTAGCGCTCGAGATCCGACGCCTGAGTCCGTGAGTCGAAATCCCGACCCACGCACCGCCTCGTGTCAAAGTCCAAGTCAATTGTCCAATATCCAGAGCATCGCTCAAAGTATGTTCCGGGAGGGCGATGCGAGTATCTGTCCGTCCTGCCCACTGGCATGGATAAGTACTACCTGCAGAAAACAGAAGATTAATGAGTCATATAGATCTGTTTCAGACGAGCGTGTGCAAGAAATTCCCCAACGAGTCGAAACGTACCCCTCTCGAGTCAACTGCGTTGCGCGTGCGATGCGCGGTATGGCAGAAAAATCCCGACTGCGTGCAGAGGAAAAAGAAGGAGGGTAGAATCGTAGGGCCGTGGACGAGAGCTTGTTGTAAAGGAAAAAGTCACGAGCGGCTGAGTACAAAAGCGGAACGAGGCGCGCTGCGGACGTCAGCATACACTCCTCTTACTCCGACCACCACCATCTCCCGCTCCCACTCCCCCCCCGTTTCTCTCCCCCTCCCCTTCGTGCGTCCCCCGCCCCCTCTGAAAAAGAAAGCAGAAAATCTGACAAAATCGTGTCCAGGAATCCCTACATTGTTGCTCATGAAGCTCTCCCTTCCGCTCCTTGTCGCAGGCGCCAGCCTCGGTGCGTCTCTCTCATCATACCGCCATCTTCGCCCTCTCACGGTCGCCCTCAACATCCTCAGTTAGCGCCGCACCTCTCAGCATCATGATTTCCACGACCGAGGTGCGGCCTTTCAGACTCGGGGCCCCCGCTGCGTACCCCCCAGCCCCCGGCCGCAACGAGATGCACGCCGCCATCGCCGTGCGCCCCACCCGCATGCGCCACCTCTGCGACAAGATGCAGGGCGGCGTCTCCCGCTTCCTCGCCTCCATCGGCATGCCCCACGACGAGCACGAGCACGGCCACCCCCCGCCCCCGATCGCGCCCTTCTTCGTCGGCGGAAGCCTCCTCCAAGACATCCCGCTCCCCGAGGCCGGCGCCCAAGCCGAGCCGCAAGCGGAGCACTCGGGAGAAGGACAGGGCAGGCGGGTGATGATGCATCACCACCACCACGGATTCCGCCCGATGCGCCACCACCGCGGATCGTTCACGCACCGCATCCACCGCGCGCTCATGACCCTCGGTCCTTGGGAGGGTCGCGCCGTGGCCTTCGTCCTGGGTGAGTTATTCGTGGCCGTATCTTTGATTCGTATGCAGTGGAGGGGCGCAATCGGGCGTGGGCGGATGGGGATGATGCGCTTTGACGCCGTCGTCGGGTTGGGATCGGTACCCTGCGCCCATGGCTATCCTTGTCTCAGGGAGGTTCTTCCCGCGTTTCAGAGCGGGCTCCCAGCGCGAAGTGCCCCCCCCCCTCGCTACCCTTTCTTCGTGGTCCTATTCTCGCATCCGTTATTTTTCCATACTGACCAGCCCATGCGTCCTCTCCCCGCTATAAATAGGTTGCGGCATCGGCGTTCTCCTCCGCATGTTCTGGGTCCTCTCCCTCCTCGTCTTCCGCGCCGTCAAGGGCTCTCCCGGGCCCGACGCGCGCGAGTACGAGGAGATCGCCGTGTTCTACGCGCCCCGCGTCCACGTCGACGCTGAGGAGCTCTTCGTCGCCCCGCCGGAGTACACCGACGAGAAGGTCGCGCTCGCCCAGGACGCCGGCGAAGCCCGCGCTTAGACATACCATACCATACCCTCTCCTCCCCCTCCCCCTTTCATCCCCCGTCCCCCATTCTCCATCTCCCGCCTTCTGACTCTGATGTACGATCCCGCCCCTCCCCTCTCCTCCCATTCCGGTCCCCCCTACTGGGGAAACCCGCTGTTTCGGACGTTCGCCACATAACCTTGAAATCATCTCGCTATTGGCTTGTACGTGCGTCTGCCGCCCGCCGGGCGCGTGCGCCCTCTGACGTGCGCGCGCGCGACGCGTCGGCCGTCGTCACTCGTTTTTTTATATTGTCGGACTCCGCCCCCGCCCCCCCCCCTGTTCCCTCATGTACGTTCGCGCCTGCGCCGCGTTGCATATCATCGCGAACGCCTTTCTTCGTACGGTACAAGTCCGTTTCTTGTCCTTGTCGTGTATTTGTTAGCGCCAACTGAATTCCACGAGTTGCTGGGCGACGGTGGGATGGACGCGCTTGCCTTTCACATACGGGTGAAGGAAATAAGTGGGCGGGGAACGTCATGTACTTATGTGGTGGAAGAGCTCTTTCACGCTGAGGTTGCGCGATGGAGGCTTCAAATTTCAAAGTTCAGAGGGCATTCGGCTTCGATGTGGTACTGTGCATTTAGACATCTAAACACAACGGACATTCGGGCGCAACAAAACAAATCGACCGGGACGGGTGAATAGTGACTAGTGAATAGCGAATCCCCAACACACGGATCGTCAGACATCGAACACAAAGCCGTCGTCGACCGAACCCCCGTCGTCGAACGTCAACACCACGTCCTCCGGCACCGCACCCTTGCGCGCCGTCGCCAGTGACGAACCGGCAGGGCCGTTGGGCCGCGAGGTCGCTAGCGGACGGCGGGTCGCGGTCGACGTCGCGGGGCGCGCTAGGGGCTGGGGGCGCGCAGGGATCGCGCGCACGGACGCGGCGGTGGCGGGGCGGTTGGGAGCTGCGACGGTCGGTGTAGGCTTGAGAGGCGCGCGGGAGGTGGACGGGGTAGGGCGAGAGGCGGTCGACGTGATAGGGCGAAAGGCGGTCGACGTGATGGGGCGTGGGGCAGTGGTAGACATGTTCGTCGCGGGACGTGTAGATGCAGATTTGGCCGCTCCCGAGGTGGAACGCGGGGCCGTCGACTTGGATAGCGTGGGTGCGGGGATGGCGGTGCGGTTGGCGCGCGCGGCGGGGGGGGAGGCCGTGCGGGAGAGCGGGGCGCGACGGGCTGAGGCGCTCGTTCCCGGGCGGGAGGCATACGCTGTGGAGGCGGGCCGCGAGCTGAAGGTGGACGGCGCTCTGCTGTGCGCGATGGGCTTCGCGGGGGCCCGCATTTGGCGGTGGGGCGGAGGGGCGGAGGGCCCGGCGGGGGCGGCGAACGGGTCGTCGGTCTCTGCGAAGGACGGCGGGGATGAGTGCCGCGAGGTTGGGGAGGGAGAGGGGGGGGCGAGGGCGGGCTTACGGAGGGCGGGGAGCGGGAGGAGATCCCACTGGGAGGAGGCGTCCGCGTAGCCCGTCGCGGCAAGGAGGCCCTCGTCCATCCTGTCCTTCTCCGCGGCGTAGTAGCGGTCGAGGCGGTCGTCGCAGGGATAGGAGTGCATCATGTCGAACAGCTGCCTTCCGACGGCCTTGTAGTCCGGCATGTCGAACGCAGGCTCGTACGGGCGCGCTGGTGCTCGCCCATCAGCTCCCGTGTCTTCACGCACGACCACAAGAGGGGAAGGGCGGACGTACCGATGGCGGTGGGTGGCATGTACTCGATCTCGTCGTAGTCCAGCACGGGCGCGGCCTCCGCCTCCTCCTGCGCATCCTCGACCTCGATGTCGCCCGCGCTCACGTCCCAGTGGTTCCCGTTGGTGATGGGGGTCTGGAAGCACGGGCCCGAGCTCCGGCGCGCGCGCACGGACTTGCGCGTCGAGCTCGGCCGGAGGAGGTAGCCGGGGGTCTCGGCGACGAGGTAGCTGCCCATCTTGCCTACCGGCGCGGGCGTGGCGAGGGAGACGTTCCGCCCGCGGTTGTGGAAGGGCGTTTTGTCGCCCAGCGGGCGGGCGAGGGTCGTCGTGGCGGTCGTGTGGGTCGTGCTCTTGCCCGGCTGGACGCCCTGGAAGAGCTTGGTCGGTTCTGGAGAAGGGGCTGCGTCAGGGTGTGCGCGTGTGTGGGGAGTGGGTTGGGGAGCGCACGGATGTCGGTGTCGTGAAAGGGCGTCTGGAGGGAGGCCTTGTTCGCTTTGCCGGTCGTCGGGCGGTGGAGGGTGTTCTCCTGGAGGTTGCCTCGACCCTTGAGCAAGCTGCGTCCGGGCGTCTTAGTGTACATTGGGTGTCCGTCGGTGGTGAGCGCGACGGGGCGGGAGCTGAGCATGATGGTGAAGGTGGTGGTGGTGGTGGTGGTCGGCGTTCAACACAAGGAACGACTGAAGTCTTTTGGCGGCGCATTGTTCGAACGCGATCACGTGTGTTCGTTGGCTTTTGACCACCGTGACCTCCTCCTCCTCCCTCGCTTCGAGCTCATCCAGGGATTCAGAAATGGAGAAATTTCGAGCCTTACTCGACTGTCTAGCCTTTTCCTGCCTTTAGGCCATACCGCCAGGCTAAAACCATACTACACCTGTCTCAACCTCCTCTCACCCGGACGCACCCCGCAAATCGGAACCACAAGTACAATACCCTCCGAGAGTTCTAATTTTCTAAACGCACAATGCACAACATCATCGCCAACTCCGACGTTCTTCACATTGTTCCAACGCACGTAACATTGGGTAAGGAGTTCTGCAACGCCTACATGGAGTTGAACGACCCCTTCGAGCAGCGTGCACGCTTCGAAGAGCTGGTACGTGTGCTCACGTCTTTCTTGACACGCCTCGCCATGTTCCTCACCGACTCCTCCAGTACGCGTACTTACTTCCTGCTTCCTAATCATATTTACTCACGTTTCTGGTCGCAGACATCAAGGAAGTCTTCCTCTTTCCGTCGATGAAGCCCATCGAGACCGTCGCGAACGTCGCGGTGGCGGCCTCAGGCCAGGTCTGAGCCTCCGTGCTCTCTCACTCTTACACCTGCGACACTGCACCTTTACTCTGGGTGGGAGATTGTCGAAGCGATGCAGGCGATGTTTGACCTTCCCGACGACGACGACGACGACGACGACGAGCCGGCCACTAGCGAGAAACCCGTGGAACTTTCATCATAGCTTTCCGATCCTGCCCTTCCCACCATCTCCCGCGACGTCCAGAGAATCAGCGGAAAAGACCAACATCCACACTTCGTCCACTCCTTGTCTTGACTCCGATCCCACCAGACGACGACCCACCTTCTTCCTACTTGGACTTCACTTCACCGTCCCTCGAACAGGACACCAGCGCCCCATCTCCTACGCTCGGACTCTGGCCATTACCGACGAGCCCGCCGAGCTCAGCGCACATGACTAGTATGAAGCCTTACGCCGCTTCCGCCCTCGAGTCGAATATTCTCAAAAGCTGCCGTGTCGTCCGCGGCGTGCATCCATATGGCATTTGTCTTTTCTTGGCGTCCTTTTCAGGCTGGAACCGTTGGGGCGAGTGGGGTTAGTTCGACATAAAGCACTTTACAGGCAGGCTACATAAATTCACGAGTCATTGCCACACTGATGATTGTCCGGGCGTTGTGCATGACGTCGACGTCCCACGGGTCTTCTCGTCGCGCCTCGTCGTGCTGAAGCGTTCGACGTTCAGGTTGAATATAACTTGATATTGGTTCTGTGTGCGTTATCTGTGGTCTGTACTGATAAGTGTAGTTCTACATCGGTATCGCGAGTGAAACGGCCATGAAACAGTAAGATATTGCAAGCTGAATCCCCCGAACATTGTCGTGAACTGCATCGCGGAAACAGGCGTAAGCCAGAAGCAAAATCGAAAGATCCACGTCTAGAGACTGCAAAAATCGAAAACAACTCGTGCGCACTGTACTGGGTACTAAAGGTTCCCTTCACCACTCCCACCGTGGACGTCCCTGTCCTCGCCTACATAGCATTCGTGCCAGTTTGGTCCGTGTGCAAAGTCGCTAAGGTCCAGCTCCGTCGTGTGCTGGCCGATTACAAAATCTTCACCAACCCAATGCATTTGCCGGCGGTTTTCGGTAGGGACCCACAGCAGCAATCGCGACTCGGGGCCAACAAGCCAGCTATCTTCCTGCATATCTAGCAAATCACGGGCTTTGGTTTCTGATGGGGATGAGGTGGAACCAAGTAGGACGTCGGGATTGGCTAGGGCGTGACTCGGGTTGCGAGAGAAACTGACGCCTGATGCGAAGGGGTTAGTGTCTTTGGCACTCATTGGAAAGTCTGACGGTTACACTTTACCTTCACGCTTATTGTGCACACTCCATAGACGAATGGTACTGTCCTCGGATCCAGAGGCGATGCATCTTCCGTCTGGTGAGAATGCGACGGATGTAACTGCTTCTCTGTGACCTTTAAGTTCCAGAGACGTGCTGATGGCCTCGCCCATCTTCCAACTCCACAGACGGATGGTCCCGTCATCGGATCCAGCGACAATGCATCTTCCGTCCGGTGAGAATGCAACGGATGCAACATACTGTGTGTAACATTGTAGAGGCGCACAAATGGCCTCGCACGTCTCCGAACTCCACAGACGGACGGTCCCGTCCCAGGATCCAGAGACAATGTGCTTGCCGTCTGGTGAGAATGCAACGGATGCAACATAAAATATGTGACCTTCCAGAGGTTTGCCGATGGCCGCGCGCGTCTCCGAACTCCACAGACGGATGGTGTTGTCTTCGGATCCAGAGACAATGTGTTTTCCGTCCGGTGAAAATGCGACCGATATAACACTGTCTGTGTGACCTTCCAGAGGTGCGCCGATGGCCTTGCCCGTCTCCGAACTCCACAGACGGATGGCCCAGTCCCGGTATCCAAAGACAATGCATTTTCCATCTGGTGAGAATGCGACGGGTTCAACACGCCGGGCTCTGTGACCTTTCAGAGCCAGAGGCGCACCGATGGCCTCGCCTGTCTCAGCGCTCCATACACAGATGCTGTCCCAGGATACAGAAATAATTTGTCTGCCATCTGGTGAGAATGCAACGGATTCAACTTCGTGTGTGTGACCTTTCATAGGTGCGCCGATGGCCTCGCCTGTCTCCGAACTCCATAGACGAATGGTCTTGTCCTTGGATCCAGAGACAATGTGTTTTCCATCTAGTGAGAATGCGACGGATGTAACCTGACCAGCGTGACCTGCGTTAGGGGCGCCGATGGCCTCGCCCGTCGCAGTGCTCCATAGATGAATGGTATCATCGTCGGATCCAGAGGCGATGTGTTCATCGTCTGGTGAGAATGCGACAGATGTAACCATGTCTGTGTGACCTTCCAGAAGCGCACTGATGGCTTCACCCGTCTCAGCGCTCCATAGACGAATGGTCTTGTCCGAGGATCCAGAGACGATGTGTTTTCCGTCTGGTGAGAATGCAACGGACATAACGGAGTCTGTGTGGCCTTCCAGAGGCGCGCCGATGGCCTCGCCTGTCTCAGCGCTCCATACACGGACGGTGTCGTCCCAGGACCCGGAGACGATGTGTCTTCCGTCTGGAGAGAATGCGATGGATGTAACTACGTGTGTGTGACCTTCCAGAGGTGCGCCGATGGCCTCTCGCGTCTCCAAACTCCATAGACGAATGGTCCCATCGCTGGATCCAGAGACAATGTGTTTTCCATCTGGTGAGAATGCAACGGAGGTAACATAGTCTGTGTGACCTTCCAGAGGCGCACCGATGGCCTTGCTTGTCTCAGTGCTCCATAAATGGATGGTCTTATCGCTGGATCCAGAGACAATGTGTTTTCCGTCCGGTGAGAATGCGACGGATGCAACACCGTGTATGCGACCTTCACGAGGTGCACCAATGGCCTCACCTGTCTCGGTGCTCCATACACGGACGGTTCCGTCCCAGGATCCAGAGACGATGTGTTTTCCATCTGGTGAGAATGCAACGGACTTAACGGAGTCTGTGTGGCCTTCCAGAGGCACACCGGTGGCCTTGTCCGTCTCACTGGTAGTGCTCCATAGACGAATGGTGTTGTCATCGGATCCAGAGACAATGTGTTTTCCGTCTGGTGAGAATGCGACGGATAGAACACCATCTGTGTGACCTTCCAGAAGCGCATCGATGGCCTCGCCCGTCACAGTGCTCCATAGACTGATGGTACCGTCATCGGATCCAGAGACAATCTGTCTTCCATCTGGAGAAAAAGAGACGGACTGAACCGATCCATAATGACCTGTGAGAGTCATCTCCATTTTGGGCCAAGTATTTGCTCTTCCAGTGCAAACACGCGGGATGCGGGGAAAGTGACGTCCGTAATTACGGAACACGTGTGAGGATTCTGGAGTGAAGGGCAACGCGGACACATAAACATGGGGAGCAGAATCAGTGATGCACGCTCCGAAGAGTCGCACAAATCTGTATGCGTCTGTGGCCATCGTTCGTGCGTCATCTGCCGCAGGATGTCCCTTCCGAATGTTACATACCAGTCAATACAAGCACCATGGTTGAGACACACCAAACTCACCTTGGTCCATTCCACCACGCACTTCAGAGAAGGCGCTGCAGTCTCCACCCCCCGTAAGAGACTGAGGGCTTCAAGCCAAAACAGAAGTTTGTCGACCAGTAAACGGCGGACGTGGTGATAGATGGCGTCATCGAATTTCGACAACCGCAGATGCTGTGCCCAAAAACGGCAGGCGTACGACATAAATGTGGGTATCGAGGTATCGACGCGCTGTTTCAGGTTGGGAACGTCCTTGTTAAGCGCGTACGATGTCTCCAGTCGACACATGTTGAATTTGAGATGAGTGTTCAGGGTGCGCAGGCACGCGAAAGCTAGGTCGGAATGGTAGTCTTGGGGTATTGATATGAAAGTCAGGGTTGTGTTGTTTGTTGACGAGAAAGTCGCGGAAGGAAGTGTGAAGTGGACGAATGGGGGTGGAAGGGTCGTTCACACCACTCAGCAAGGAGCTCAATGAGCCTACGACCGATTAGGACACCATCGTACTGCTCGCGGTCGTCGTTCAGGGAGGGTGTAGTTCTGCCAGCGACGACAAGGACAGCGGCTCGAATGCAGCGAGTACGCGTCCCATTACTGACTTGAAGCGCCCTTCCACGACATCCTCTGTCATATCTGAAGCGTTGCCTGTAGGACATCTTGGTATAATTTGTATAATGCGTCAAGAGGCGCAGCGTTTGTTGACGTGTTAACAAGTTTTTGAACTGGTCTGAGGTCGTAAGCCCTCCTTCAGACTTAGTGAGATAATTGCAGGCGACGGACGCCCACTGGAACAGTCTCTCCGATTTTTCTGCGAGCATCCGGCAACGATCTTCGTTGAGGAACGCCTGCAGTTGAGCCTTGGATTTATCGCGTCGGGAACGGATGTAAGCGAGAATGTCGATGGGTGTACTGGCTGCCAGGCTATTGTCGTCCATGCGAAGAAAGCGGATGTGGTTCGACACGTCTGAAGCATCGAAGATGTCCGTGATATCAGGCTCTGCTCTTGAGGTGATCACAATGCGAAAGCAAGCGGGGAGTTTGGGCACCCTATTGGCCAATATTGCCAGCATCTTCTCCCGAACGCCTTCGTCTCCGCTCTCGTCCAACGCGTCAATGACCAGAACAAGCGGCCCCGACCACACGCAGGTCCTTCATTGGCTTCAGAACAAGGTTCTCCAGCTGCCAGGAGATGTCATCTTGGTGGCGGAGGTATGCTCCGTCGCAGATGGCCCGGCTTAACGCTTGCTTGAAACATGTGTCGTAATAGGCCAAGTCGCGTGCGATGTTGAAGAACAGACGCTGGGGACGACGGGAGGTCTGCTCATCGCGGTTGAAGCAGAATGAAGAACCGAGGCATTGAGTTGCTCGAAGCGAAGGGCCACCTCACGCGCAATTGATGATTTACCGGTCCCTGCTTGACCGAAGATGACGCAGACGCGGTGCTGGCTGTCCGGGTCATTGATCCATTCCTCGATGTTCTTCAAGAATGCTTCGCGAGTACCTGACAGGCAGCCCGTGTTGGTTGACAGGAAGCCTGCACCGACGTACATATTGTCCAGCTTTGAGTCGATATCTATCACACGCTGAGAAACTAGGTCGGCAAAGACGAGAAGGTGTGAAGCTCACCGTGCTCCCTGCGGTCATTCAAAATGCCTTCGACGGTGTCCAGGACGCGGAATACGGTGATCTCTGTAGTGACGACCGCCTGATCTCGGAATACCTTCTTGAGCTCCTCGAGTTTGTTCATGTACGCTTGCCTCCGAGTATCGACCTCGCTGATGACGGCGTTTCTGAAGGTTCGTTTCCCTGATGAAGGCGGCTGTGTAAGGGCTGAGGGACTCGTAGAGCAACAGCAGACGAAACGTCTCACAGAAATTGGTATCCTTCGCGTAGTCGAGTATGAAATACGCGCACTCGGTGATTTGTTTTACGATGCCTGCGAGCAGCATCTTTTGGTGCTTGACGAGAGCCTCCTTCCGGTTTTCGAGGGACATGGCTTGCTTGACAAAGTCATAGGCTCCATCAATGGCATTGAGAAGCTCGATGATATTTCTGTCGCGTTCAACTTGCGCTGAAAGGGTCTGACCAAACCGGGGGACCGACACGATGAGCGCCGACATCATACTATAGAAAGATACCACTGACCCTCGGGATGTAGGAAAGAACGCTCCACGCGATCCGGGCGTATGGATGAATCTAAGAGAGATTCCGTCAATCTAAAGGTAGCCTTCGATCTCAGAAACGTACCTCCGCGATGCCATCTGCTAGGTTCACACAAAGGCCAACTTTCCTCCAAAGCGGCTCCCATGTATCCGAGTATAAAGCCAAGCCCCCAAACGTGGTCTGCGCAGTGTCGACGAAAGAACCGGCGCCGCCAAGAAAGCGGGGGACGTGCATGGCATCTACAGCTTGTCGCAATTCCTCGCTCGGGACACCTGGAGGCGCGTTGTCCGCGCTGGTTGTCGAAGGGCCGACAGAACCAGGACCTGGTTCGATGTCTTCGACAGAAGAGGAGGCAGTCTGTGGTACGTTCACCGGGTCGGGACTTGTTTCGTGCACGACCCGTGGGTCATTCATCCCAGATACGTCTAAGCTTTCGAAGCGTTCCGGAGCGTCTGCTATGGCAGGAACCGGGCTCATGAGTTCTTCGCTGTTCCCGACGGGAGCGGTTGGCGGCCTCGTGATGATTAGTCCGAGGGAGGCTGTTCCGGCGCTGGTTGTAGAAGGGCCGACAGAGCCAGGACCTGGTTCGACGTCTTCGACAGAAGAGGAGGCAGCCTGTGGTACGTTCACTGGGTCGGGACTTGTTTCGTGCACGGCCCGTGGGTCATTCATCCCAGATACGTCTAAGCTTTCGAAGCGTTCCGGAGCGTCTGCTATGGCAGGAACCGGGCTCATGAGTTCCTTGCTGTTCCCGACGGGAGCGGTTGACGGCCTCGTGATGATTAGTTCGAGGGAGGCTGTTCCGAGTGTTGATCTCTGGCGGCCGAATGCGCGAAGGATGCGCGTGAGATGCTCTGTAGAGAGATTGTGTCCCGTTTGGCGGGAAGAGAGGGTGAATGAGAGGTAGTTCGACATACCTTCGCTTTGTGGCAGACTGAGTACGTGCGGAATCTCGAATCCTCCAATGAACATATTCTTGAATATCGTCCGTTTTGCATATACCTCCACCATAAGCGAAGAGGAGGAATCTTGCGCTGATCTGACGGAGACCTCGGACTAAGGAGAAAGTTCTAGGAATCATAGAACAGGACTTACAATCCCTTAAGCGGTTCTCCCCACAGCGGGTCGTTGCTCCTCGCAGAAGTGGCCGTGATCTTCTTGTTCTTGTCGACGGTGATCTGCACAAAGAATCGGCCCTGGCGTTTGAAGATACCGATGGGTGGAAAGCGACGTCCTTGGACGACTAACCGCGAGAAAGTTAGAGATACTTAACATAGAATGAGGGGACGGCGAGGCCAAGATGCTCACTTTTGACCGTCAATGGAACGCCTTGCGTCGGACTCTCGGTCCTACGTCGGTAGACGTGTGAGTAAATACGGTTATATAAGTTACGAGCGATAGTACGCACGAAGAGGATCCTGTATCAGGTGCTTCGAGGGTGCCGTTGGCCGCTTCAGATTCGACAGTTGCCATTCGGACAGGATGGGAGGTGGTAGGAGTGAGTAGTGACCACGGTAGAGGAGTAGATATACCTGGAGGCAGTACCCCGTGCACAGGAAGCACTGCAGCATGTCTGCCCAAGTATATATTCGATTCCTAGGATCACCTAGGATCACCGCGTCCGAGCCGCCGTTTGTTCAACTTTGCCAGAGGACAACATCCGCCGGAGCGTGGGAACCCCTGCTAAATTTGGCCGTCGTCCTCGCGAGCCCCTCGTCGTCTATCCCCCTCACATCTTCGTGTACTTTCCCCCCTCTACCCCTAGTCCTCATTGTCCCCATCATGTCAACAAGCGATCTCAAGGCCATCTCTCTCCTATGCCCACAGCGGCGGACTTCTTGGACACCGTACGGTTCAACGTTCAATTACTGTAAAGACCCAACGGATGACACCCACCGTGCGTCGCCATGTCTCGAAGCGACATCTACCCTGCCGATAAACCTACGCTGCCTAGATATAGGTCATCCACAAAAATTTCAAAATCTGCCGAATCCGTAACTTGCACATGCGTAAGGTCAAGTTTACTCAGGATACCTTCGACCGTGACGAGAAACTCGGGGCGATATTGACCGGTTTCCCCATGCTGGACGTGCGTTTTGCTCCTCCTCTCTCGGATTCATGATGCTGATACGAGTATGCATAGAATGAGAATCTCCGCCCTTTCATCCACCCAGTCGCAAAAGACCACGTCCGCCTGCCCAAATTGGGAGATAGTTTATCTAATGCAAGAAGCTGAAGCGCGCAGCGCCCCGTCGGTGCGTCCTTTTCACCGTTGCTTCTGTACCCCTTTCTAATCCCCTCTGCGTGTATGCAGCATGGCCACGATCATGCGCCGCCAAAACAATCCCCTGGCCTACCCTGAGCAAGTCCGACGACATATCTCCCGTCTCCCCGCCATCGACCCCAACACCCGAACGCTCCTCATCTGCGGCTACCCGAACGTCGGCAAGTCGTCCTTCATTAGCAAGGTCACCCGCGCGGACGTGGACGTGCAGCCGTACGCATTCACGACCAAGTCGCTCTTCGTCGGCTACCTGGACTACAAGTACCTCCGATGGCAGGTCATCGATCCGCCCGTGATCCTCGACCACCCCCTGGTATGTTTACCTTTCTTTTCAACCTATGTACGAAATGCTCACGGCGAGAATCACTGCAACCCGTTCCACTCTATGAGGCTCTTGTTCAGCGGCAAGCCCACCATGCTCGTCATCAACAAGATCGACATGACCCGTCTGGACGAACTTACCCCGGAAAACCGTACTTTCGTGCAGGAGATTATCGACGCCAAGGACGTGCAATGTATTCAAGCATCGTGCTATATACCTCTGAATCCCGAGTGAAAGGAGGACATCATCCCCGAGACCATGGACGGAAAGAACATCCGCGACTTCATCGACCCCGATATCGCGGAGAAGTCGACGCGCTCGAGCGCGAGGAGGAGCGGCTCGCAGCGAAAGGCTTTTACGACGACGACGAGAGCATGGTACGTCTTTTGTGCCATGCTTCTCTCACCATGCTAACCGTAAGTTTTCTCTCCACAACAGTTCCACTCAGACGACGAGCGCGAGGTGGCCAAGGCCAAGATCGCTCTAAATCAAAAAACCGAAGCGCAGGGCAGCAACAAGCTCAAGAGTACAGCCTATTAAAGCCCGCCTCCCGCGCACAGCCGGGCTCAAGACTTTGAGCAGACTTCACCACCGGGCTCGACCCCAGCCGCGTGCAGGAGCGCGCGGTCATGATTGCGAAGGTGCGCAGTGCGCAGTGCAAGCGTGCCGAGGGATGGACGTCGACGGCGAGGACGCGACGCCGAACAAGCGAGCCAAGACCAACGAGGGCGAGGTGGTGGCCAAGGGCAAGCACGAGCCGAAAACAAATCGGCAGGTCGCCGGCATGCGCGACGAGGAGGTACGCCCTTCCATCCGCCCTCCGAAGTCAGCCCGCTCATGTTCTCTTCTGCGCTTTCGCAGCAAGCGTCGACGGCGGTCAGGCTCCGCAACTTGGGCCAGCATCCGCACAACACGCTCGCGCGGACGGGCGAGGACGATCGCACGATCAAAACTCTCCTTTGTACTTATCTCTGAGGCGGAGAACCCACGCTTATATGTTTACAGCTGAAACATCCGTTTGCGGGCAAGCGGAAGATGGGCAAGACGAACCACAGATCGAGCGCTGCGTTCTTTTCCGGCTCGTGGACCTGTCTGTACTTTCTTCCCTTCTCGTTCCGACCGACAAGCCCTCCCGCGTTTCATACCACTGTTCGTCGCCGTGATCTCGTTCAGTCTCGTCGACGGGCACCGCGACCACAAAACGTCCCTAGTGTTCAGAAATACGGGCGGCTGAGAGGTCGCGACCTCGAAGAACTAGCCGTGAGCATGTTGGCGACCACAACGCACGAAGGCATGGTAGGGCAGAAGTGCTTATCTTTTGACTGCTAACGGAGTCCTTCGAGCCGCGCCTGAGTCGCTAAGTAGCCTTCCTCGAGCAATACTTAACTTCCGAAGGTACTTCCGCAGGAAACTCGTTTATCGATTCAAGAATGTCTTGCACTCGGATGCACAGTGCAGGAGTGGCCAGAAGCGTCGTTATTCGAGGTACTATGGAGGCTGCGTTCCACGCGCAGAATGTATAGCTTCGCAGGCGAGTTCTCGATCCATCCTATGCTATCTACGTCAGGGCGTGGAGGCGGAACTTGTACGTTGACGTGGAATATGGAATAAATATGTTCAGAATGGTCTCGAATTGGTGCTGTGAACCGGAGGCCTGAGTTGTAGAAAACTTGGAGGAAACTTGTTCCTGGTCTCGAAGAACCAGGTCTTGTCGGGGCGTCAGAAATGTGGAGATCGTCCCCGGGCCGTCTCGCCGCTTGAGATCACGTGTTCTTTGTTTTGTCAGCGGCACCGTGCATTTACTTATCTTTAACTCTCGACGCGCCCACTTCGTCTTTCAACCACAAGTAATATCTATTGTGCATCCCTCCTCCTCGTAAACGTGGAAGATCACCCGGTAAGGCAGATGCATAATCTCAACAGCGCTTGAAATGTGTCCGTCGACTGACCGACCGCAGACGGTGCCATCTGGTAAGTGGAGTGTGGTGAGGTGGCGCGTACCATATGGTGGTATTTTCGCAGTGGGGCCGACATGGCTTGGATGTGTCTCAGGAATTCAACGAGCGGCCGCTCATGAAGACAGTGAGGTTTATTCGCAAACTGGACCTTTAGTGAATCACATGATGGGTCAGTGTATAGTAACTACTAACAGTCCATGTGTCTACATAAGTATCGAATTCCTTCCTCATAATCTGTCTGTATTGAGGGTGAATAAGGTCAGCTTCCCTGCATCATTATGAATGAAAACTCGCCGCAGAACTGCCACCGGGCAACGACTACAGAGACCAGGTAAAGCCCGTAGGGCCGTAGGTATCATGTTGACGACGGGTCGCGCGCCCATCGGGGCTGGCTCGGCCTGTCGCCGACGTCGAGCCCAGCGCATCGTGCGAATCTGCGATCCAACCGAATCCATCTTCTCTCCCCCATCCTCCCAGTCGTGCATCCATGCCGCAAACCTCCACTCAATCCATTCTATCGAGATCTTGTTGAATAGGCTCGCGACCCGCCCGGGAGGTGCCCTATGCACTTCAACGTCGTCTATCACTGTCTCGCTGCCAATGCATCTGCCACACCACCCATTCGACAGGTCGCTCACAACTACCCCTCTGGTTGAGGTCGAAGTTCGCCTTTGGTCGTCTGAGTAAAACAAGCAGTCAGGCGCGTACTCGCATCATATGATCGATGTATGCTGTTACTAACTTTCCGTCCTGCAGTTGCGCATCCCTGTCTCACGGCCACCCGCGTAGGCAGTGCAATGCCCCCGGCGTACGCGTCAATCTCGGTCTACCGTCAGATCCTCCATCCAGTGCCCCCTCGGTCACAGAACTCCTACAGGAGAATTGGCCAAATCCATGTACCTATCTCGGAAGTCGTCGCACCATTTCCCGCCCCTCAGTCGCCAACCCCGCTCTCGCCACGACGGTGTCCTCCGTTTCTCCTTACTCGATGATCTCATATCTCCTTTCGCACAGTGGGCCACCCACAAGCAATGTCTCCCCTCGCCAAGTGGCATCGTTCGCGCCTGGCCCTGTGCAAGCACTTCGAGGGCTTCATGTGCGGCAAGGAGTTCTGCAACGCATACACCGAGTTGAACAATCCCTTCGGGCAGTGCACGCGCTTTGAGGAGCAGGTACGCGTGCCCACCTCATTCTTGACAACATGTTGAGCTAATTTTGTTTGCGTTCCAAGGTCAAGAAGAAAGCGCGAGACATGGAAGAGACCTTCGTCGACGCGTAAGTGCATTCCCACAACTACCTGCTCTTGATGTTCATACGAATCGCAGGCTCGAGCATGGGCTTCCACCCACCGGTGGCTGGGGGCATCGGCATCAACCACCTCGTCATGTTCCTCGCCGACTCCACCAGTATGCACACCTCCTTCCCGCTTCCTACGCATACCCACTCACGTCCTCGAGACGGCCGCGAACGCCGCAGTGGCGAACCCTGAGCCTGCGTGGTCTCTCACTCTTACACCTATGATACTGCATCCTTACTCTAGTGTCTAATATCCACAAGAGCTGCCGTGTCGTCCGCGGCGTGTACCCATAGAGCATTTGTTTTTACCTACCGCCGTTTTTGAGTTAGAACCGTTGGAACGAGTGGGGCAAGTTCGACATACACACCTTATGGTAGGGTACCTTAGATAGATATGTAGGACCGCAGGTATACATATTTCGTCAGTATCGGCTCGACCGCTTGCGGCCGCTGCCCCCCCCCTCCAGGTACAACCCCACGTGATCTCTATTCTCTCCCGACACTCATTTGGGAGCGGCCAAATGATCGGGTAGGGAGAACTACCAAAGCCGATCATCCCTTCCCCTCGTTAGGATTCCCTTTCCCGTCGGTACGCACTCCCCTGTCGGTACGCACTCCCCTGTCGGTACACACTCCCCCGTCGGTACGCACTCCCCTGTCGGTACGTGTTCCCCTGTCGGTATGTGTTCCCCCGTCGGTACGCTTTTGTACCCTCGCCACTCGGTACACTTTCACTTTTGTTACACTCGCCACACCGCAATAGAAACTACTATGTCTTCCAAAGTCGCTATGAAACAATGGAGCTCGTACCGTCCTCCATCTCCACATCCCCGTCCCCACCCAGTTTACCACCTGAGTTACCTGCCGTCGCCTTGACTTCAGCCATCGCACTCGCCACGACTTTCCACCTTAGTGTGACTTTTGCCAAACACTCGGCATAGTCCTTCCGTTGCTCAACAGCCCAGTCTCGCTGCTCTCCCACCTCCTCGGCAACCTCTATGATGGCGGTGCGAAGAGCCTCAGCCCTTTGAAGCCATTCTTCAAGCCCATCCAACCCAGGGTCCGGAACAATGTCAGCTACGAGTCGCCCGAGGCAAAGCAAATGTACCGAAAGCATCGCGTTCTCCAGGAACTCGATGAAACCATCCACTGCATCGTACGTCTTCCCGGCCTCCGCAAAAAACCACCACCCAGGCAGAACAACCATCGCCTCTGGGGGCTCTCCCAGCTCAAGGGCAAGGCGAGGGATGTCGCTCCACAAGCCCAGTTCCCCCCCGAAAGACAGGTATTGATGAGCATTCCGTACAATTTGATTTGGTTGAAGGGCCATTCCTCGCATGTGTGCTACCCCGATCACTGTCATGATCAGGTTCTAAGACAGGTAAGCCAACATTCCAGAAACACATAGAACGACCCACCAGCTCATGTTGTACACAAACTTTGACGTATGGATCATGATCCCATGCACTTTTGAAGTCACCACTCTCGGGATCCTCGTCGGTACACCGTCGGGACGAGGTTTCGGATAACCACCGAGCTGCTTGCCCTATCCGAGAACCTAGGTATTCAACCATATCCGCTGCACACATTTCGATCAAGGAGGATTGGGACACAGAAGGCGGAATAGGGGATGCCATGGAGGGAGGAAAGCAGAGGGGCGTGATGTGGCAGATGTGACAGAAATGCTCGGGACACAAGACAAATGCCCAGCCCTTCGGGACACCAGGCAATTCCCGAACACTTCTCATAATCGGATTGCAGACCTCTCTCTTGACCACTTGCACTCATGTCAACCGTTGCCACCATCGTTCTCGACCCCTCCTACGAAGAATTCATTCATGTTGCCGAGATATATGCTGCCACATCTTGGCTACGCCGTATGCTCCAAGACCTCGCCACGCCTGGGAACATCCCGGATTGTTTCCGCGAGGGTCTTCGTGCCGAGGCGGTAGGTTATGTCTTTCCCCACTTAAACACAAATCTCTCATGATCTCTCAGAGTGACATAATCAGACTGACCGGCCAGTTTTTGGTCGAGACGCCCCAGCATTTGAGCCAGAATCCCTGGCTCGTTGTCACGGATCGCTCCATTTCTCTCTTCGTTTGCAGACCTCGTACACGCGACGTGTCACGGCACATGACTTTCCCTTGCATCACATGCTTCAACAATGTCATTGCCCGGACTTCCGAGCGGGGTTCCGCATCCTTATCTATGACATCACTGCTCCGGACCTTCGTCCTCCGCCCCATGACTCCTTTCCTATTGTTCCCCCCGCTCGCACCACTATCGCATCGCATCGCACCATCGTTCCCACTTGTATATAAGGACAGTGTTTCTCTTCCCTTTTCCCTAGACTGTCCATCTCGTCATACGGTACTGTAGCGCACGTTGCACTACCCTAGACCCCGGCACTCTCGAATCTATTTTCTTCTCGCTCCTCTCATCGTCGCGACTTAGGCGGTTCATCGGTCTCATAAACTGCGTTTCTGACACCTGGACAGTCTACCCCTACGCCTACCTCGCACCCCTCTCTCCATCTACCTCTGCCGTCTCTACGACGTTAAAAACTCCCACCACGGACCTCCCGAACGCACCGGTCTTCCTCCCGTTCAACGGAAAGCCGATCACCCCCCGCGACGACGCACCACTCCCCTACCCTTGGTCCGACGCCGTCACCGTCAACTGCCTCGTCCCCGTACAGAACCTCTGCAAGAAAGATCCCTGGACCGCGCACGGTCTCAACTTCCGCATCTTCGAGTGGAGGTGGCACAAGGATCACGGTACTGTCGTCCTCGCCCTATACGTCCGAATCACTACGTGCATCAACGTAGATCTCGAACGCCTTGAATTCACCCTCCACGCCCCCACCTACCACACATACCTCATCCAAGACGCCCCCAACCCGATCCTCCAAACCAGTTTCACCTCCGTCTCCCAGTTTAACCGTCGGACCCCCGAATCCACCCCGCCACCAGTCCTCCGTCCCACCATCAAGGGTAAGACCCTTCGTCGCCGCCACCACGAACATAAGATCCGCCAGGCAGTAAAAGCCGGCTACCTCACCAAGAAACTCCTCGGCCGTCGCCCCATCGCGGCGGACTTCTTCTAGACCATCATCACGTCCTCCACAGCCCCTCGTCCCCCCACCCCGAACCTTCCCCCAGGCGTCTTTCGAGACTACTGTCCCGAAGAATACTATATCCTCACCTCGCAGCAGACTAAGGAATCCGTACGTTGGCTACACGACGAACCAAACCGGCAACGTCGAGACTGGTACTTCGACGACCGCGACGAACAACCCTACGTCGAAGAATCGGATTTTGCCACCGCTGCGGACGTTCTACAGCGCTTCCTGAACCCCCCTCCGACCAACTCGCCCCCACCCCGTCGACGTACTGTAATCGAAGTCCCAGAAGGGATCAACCACAACGACACAACTGGGAAGTGGTACGCCTATAGACGGAACAAGAACGGAACCCCAGGACGATCAGTAGTTGAGTGGCAGCCCACTTCGTTCAGTCCCGTCCAAGATCACTGGTCGTGGCATCATAACCAGCAATTCCTCACCCCCGCCGACTTCCTTGTCGCAAAACAAGTTGAGGACGAAGTTGAAGAAGCAGAAGAACGCCGACGAGAAACTCTACGCCGCCTTGATCAAGAACTCGCCCAATCCCTCACCGTCCCCCTCCCCTTCGACAAGATGTCCGACGCCGAATCCAAACCTGCCGTCTCCAAGCGGGAGATCGGCCCCAAGCCAAAGCCATTCAAAGGCGATAGACGCGACACCCTCCGGTTCTCCCTCGAGCTCCGCATGTTCCTGCGCGTTAACAAGGATGTTTATGCCACAGATGACGCCAAGATGATGCTCCTCCTCAGCCTGATGGAGGACGACACGGCGAAAGCCTGGGCCACACATCGCCGCATGGAACTCTTCGCCGACGAAGACGAGAAGGAAGACGCCGACACCCTCGACCCCACGCCCCCCACACTCCACTATAGCTCCTACAAAGAGCTCTTCGAGAGGTTTGGCAAAGACTTCGTGCCCGTCGATCCGAAGATAGAGGCTCAGCGTAAGATCAACGAGCTCGCAATGACCACCTGGGACGTCACTGACTTTATCACCGAGTTTGAGATGCTGGCAACCATGTCAGCGTACGACGACGAGGCGCTAATCCACTTTTTCAAGAAGGGACTTCAGCGTGACCTCGGCAAGCAGGTGGCCCGGTCGTACCCGTTCCCCACCAAGCTCGCGGAGTGGAAGGAGCGCGCCCGCCGCATCAACCACCAGTGGCTCGAAGAGAACCCGGAGAGGAAGAGCAGTCAGTCCAAGGGGGCTGTCGCGCTCACCTCGAACGGTTCGACCAACGACTCCTCGTCGCGCCGAGTCGGCGCCTTCACCAACACCTCGACCCGCCCTGCAAAGCTGACGGACGACGAGCGCGCAAAGATGATGCGCGAAGGCAAGTGCTTCATGTGTCGACAAGCCGGTCACGTCTCTCGCGACTGCCCCAACCGCGACTCGAGCGCGCGACGGGTGGGCGCAGTAGAGACTGGGTCCAAGGCCCCTCCCCTGCCGACGAACACGGCTCCGTCCACTGCGAAAGCAGCTCCCGACCCATCCAAAACCATCGCGGCGATCACTCGCCAGCTGAAGGATCTGGACGCGGAAGGCAAGGAGCAGGCAGTAGCGCTGTTGAAGGACATCCTGGAATCGCAGGATTTTTGAAACGCCCCCCAGTCGCGTCGTCTGGTGGAGGCAAAGGACTTTTGGTATCATCGTCGAATCGTTTCGCTGTATTATCATCCATGCATACCTGTGAGCAATCGTATCTCCCGTGTTTGTATCTGTCTACTGTCACCAAGAACAGGCAAACACCATCGATCACGCTCAAAGTCAAGCTGATCGGACGAGTTACCAAAAGAGAAATCGACGCAGACGCGCTGCTTGATAGCGGCGCAGAAGGAATTATCCTGAACCGAAGCTTCGTTGAACGTAAGAAGCTCACCACAAGAAAACTAGAAAACCCGTTCCCCGTGCGTAATGTGGATGGCACCGAGAACGTCATGGGCTGGGTATGTGACACAACGACCCAGCGGATCCGGATATACTCGCAAGATTCAAAGGCGTACCATGAGGAAGAAGCTGAGTTCTTCATCACCGACATTGGCGATCATGACATGATCCTTGGAACAGACTGGCTCGACGAGCACAATCCCACCATAGACTGGCAACGAGACCGTGTTGACATGCTCCGCTGCCCTCCCTCGTGCACTCTGTCCAAACCTCCTGTGACGAACCTCGCAACCAAGCCACGAAAACCACCATTGGTCCAATCACAGCGTAAGGTTGAAGCAGATAAAACCCCGAGGACACCTCTCGTCGTGGACGATCCCTTCCCAGAGCCGACATATGTATCCTGGACCCCAGTCCCCACTTATGTTATTCCTGCACGCAGAGTCAAAGGTGTTCACGTCCGCACGGTCCATTGCTCCCCTCTACCCGCACGACTCTTCACCGAAGACGACGACGAGCGGCCCATGGTATTCCGAGACTGGGAGATCAATGGACTACGCCGCGCCGGAATCCTCCCCGAAACCGATGGTCTTAATCCAGATGCAATACCCATCCGCGCGGGCTTTACAAAAGCGCAGGAGCTTGCAGAGCATTCAAAAGAGAATGCACGCCCGCAAACCTTTGAAGACTTAGTCCCCCCGCCGTACCGCGACTTTGCGCCCGTATTCGACAAGAAAACCTCCGAGCGACTTCCTGACCGACGACCATGGGACCATGCTATTGACATGAAAGACGGCTTTGAACCCAAACCGTGCAAGATCTATCCCCTCTCACCTTCCGAGCAGATCGAACTCGACACCTTCCTCGACGACCACCTGAAGAAGGGCTATATCCGCCCATCGAAGTCACCTCAGGCGAGTCCGTTCTTCTTTGTGAAGAAAAAGGATGGAAAGCTGCGTCCTGTACAGGACTATCGAGAATTAAACAAGGGCACTGTCAAGAATGAATACCCCTTGCCACTGATCTCTGAAATTGTCGACTGCCTCAAAGGTGCAAAGATCTTCTCCAAGATGGATGTTCGCTGGGGCTACAACAATGTCCACATCAAGGAAGGCGACGAGTGGAAGGCTGCGTTCAAGACGAATCGCGGTCTCTTCGAACCTACGGTGATGTTTTTCAGGCTTATGAACTCCCCTGCGACATTTCAGGCAATGATGAATGAACTGTTCAAGGATCTCATCGACTCGGGCAAGGTCATAATCTACATGGACGACATCTTGGTGTTCACTCGCACCATAGACGAACACCGTGCCATAGTGCGGCAGGTTCTGCAGCGTTTGCAAGACAACGACCTCTTCCTCAAACCAGAGAAATGCGTCTTTGAGCAAGACTCTGTCGAATACCTCGGACTCATCATCTCGCACGACAAGATCGCTATGGACCCCGTCAAGGTAGCAGGTATTCAGGACTGGCCGACACCACGAACGGTCAAAGATGTGCAATCCTTCCTCGGCTTTGGCAACTTCTACCGACGTTTCATCAAGGACTTCTCCAAAGTTGCACGGCCCCTATTTGATCTGACAAAGAAGGACTGCACATGGGACTGGTCGACGGACTGCCAAACTGTGTTTGACGCACTGAAAGCTGCGTTTACTTCCTCCCCCGTCTTGGTCATGCCTGACCCAAAGAAGCCTTACCTCGTTGAAGTCGATGCCTCGGACTTTGCTACTGGAGGTATACTCTCGCAGAAAGGCGACGACGGTCACTGGCATCCAGTGGCGTATCTATCCAAGGCCCTATCGGAACCGGAACGGAACTACGACATCTACGACAAAGCGCGTCTTGCTTGACCCCAAGTACTTCCAAGTACGCGCAACAAGGCCAGGAGCAGTAACCTCCCTCGGTGACGTCGAACTCCGACGACGCATCCGCGACTGCAAAACCAAGGACATCGAGGTCGTTCAAGCCCTGGACGCCATCTTACGAAACGGACCACGTACACTCGTCAAGAACCTTCAAGAGTGGAACTACGAAGAAGGCCTGGTCCTGTTTAGAGGAAAGGTATACGTCCCTGCGGATGACGAGTTGCGACGCGACATTGTCAAAATGTACCATGAATCGCCCCTGGCTGGACACCCTGGTCACTTCAAGACTTACAAGCTTGTGAGTCGTGAATATTGGTGGCCTGGCATGTCTGTCTTTGTCCGCGACTTTGTAGCAGGATGCGCAACCTGCCAGTCGACGAAGACACAGAGCAGCCGACCCCACGTCGACATGATCCCAAACGAAGTACCCGATCGACCATTTGGCGTCATCTCCACCGACTTCATCGTCGAACTCCCTGACTGCGAAGGCTATAACGCCGTCAATGTTGTGGTCGATCGCCTCACCAAGATGGTGGTTACCACCCCATGTACAATGAAGATCACCAGCGACGGCACGGCCGACATTCTCTTCGATAAGGTATACCGACACTACGGCTTAGCAGACAAGATCATCTCGGATCGTGGACCCCAATTTGCTGGACAGGTAATGCGTACACTCAACGAGAAGCTCGGAATCAAGTCCGCCCTCAGCACAGCGTATCACCCACAGACAGACGGCCAAACCGAACGCGAGAACCAGAACCTCGAGCAGTTTCTGCGAGTATTCTGCAACTACCGTCAAGACGACTGGGTGAAGTGGTTGCCCTTCTTCGAGTTTTCTCACAACTCTCGCACCCATGCAGCTACTGGAAAGGCTCCCTTTGAAGTCCTCTACGGCTTCCTCCCCAAGATGTACCCATCCGTAAACCCGTCCTCAAAGGTCCCTGCAGTTGAAGAACACCTCCGTCAACTTGAAGAAGTCCGACAAGAGATCAAAGCCAGCCTTGTCCTCGCATCTGACTTAATGAAGCACTACAATGGTGACACGATCAGCAAATCGACACTGTTCGCCGTTGGAGACAAGGTCTGGCTCGAAGGCAAAAACCTGAAGACGACGAGGCCGAAAGCTAAGCTTGCTGCCAAACGATTTGGACCCTTCGAGATCGTTGACGTCATTAGCCCAGTGAACTACCGCCTGAAGCTGCCGAAGACGTGGAGAATCCACCCAGTCTTCCATGCTTCGCTGCTCACCGCGTACAAGGAGACAACGGCACATGGTCCAAACTATGAACAACCGCCGCCTGACCTCGTTGATGACGAAGAAGAATATGACGTTGAAGACATCATCGACTTGAAGCCGACCCGCAACAAGAAAGGCATACAATACCTCATCAAGTGGGCAGGCTATCCTGACTCCGAGAATACCTGGCTCCCTCGCTCCTCGCTCTCAAAGGTCACCGACATGATCGATGCCTTCCACAAACGCCACCCAAATGCGCCCCGCCCCGTGCGTTCCCTCGGCATCTCCTTTGACGATTTTCTCGCATCTACCCTTGCAGATGACATCACGCTCCAGGCGAAAGCGCGTCTTAAAGGGGGGGGTAATGTCACGGATCACTCCATTTCTCTCTTCGTTTGCAGACCTCGTACACGCGACGTGTCACGGCACATGACTTTCTCTTGCATCACGTGCTTCAATGACGTCACTGCCCGGACTTCCGAGCGGGGTTCCGCATCCTTATCTAGGACATCACTGCTCCGGACCTTCGTCCTCCGCCCCATGACTCCTTTCCTATTGTTCCCCCCGCTCGCACCACTATCGCATCGCATCGCACCATCGTTCCCACTTGTATATAAGGACAGTGTTTCTCTTCCCTTTTCCCTAGACTGTCCATCTCGTCATACGGTACTGTAGCGCACGTTGCACTACCCTAGACCCCGGCACTCTCGAATCTATTTTCTTCTCGCTCCTCCCATCGTCGCGACTTAGGCGGTTCATCGGTCTCATAAACTGCGTTTCTGACATGGGCCACCTCGCAAGGTAAAACAAAGGTTCGCAGTGTTCATCCCTCGCACCGTACCAAGCAACATATTTACCTGCTCGGTAGGCGACTGCGACGATTTTTCCGAGATGCATGCCGTGAATTCATCACTTGGTGCGCACGTGAGATCGGTGTATGGGTGTTTGTGCTGTACGGTGTTGATCCCGAGTTGGAGGGGAAAGCAGACATGTGAGCATTAACTTTCTGTGCCCTAGTTTCTAACTCAAGCACCTGTCCGGTAGCATGGACTTTTCAGTCCAGCTTGGCCTCTCAAAAAAGCCGTTCAAGAAAATATTCTCTCTGAAACCCCTATTCAAAAAGGTTGACGACTTCATCGAGGACGCGACCAGTGAGCCCCCCTTATAGTCATGGTACCAAGCGAGGCTGACCGAGATATCAGACGAACTAGACGGCAAACTCCCCGAGCCCCAGCTGGGTCCGCAAGAGTCCCCCATCCCTATAACACATGACGGAAAGAAAATCACAATTCCTGCCGAGGTGGACTTCGCCAAGGTGAAGAAAAACAAAGGGTTGAATCGGTGGTTGAGGCATGCAATCCAGAAGGGCGTCGGTACGTTTTCATCTATCTCAGTGTGCAAATTACGCTCTAACCCCCCTCGGTAGCCGTCCTTTGCAATAACGAACATATACAACCCCCATGGAAATTGCTCCGTGATCAGACCTTCACCTTCTTCGATGAACAAGACATTCCCTACTGGATCTGCAAGGGGGTGCGTAAGCGGGTTGTCATACAGGACCCCGAGAAGATGTGGATCGCGGAGAAGACCGCTCTCTTCTGGCACTTCCATTCTCGGGGTGGTTTTACGATGAAGGTGTACTACGACAAGGACCAAATTTACGAACCTCTCCCCGACCATCAGTGCTTTTGGCACTCTCAGTTCGTGCCGACACCAAAACAAGTCTCGAAGAAGACCCCTGCCGATAGCGATGAGTGGGAGGATGTCGAAGATGACGAGGAAGTCCATGACCCTGGCGATCCCGAGCTTGCGCCTGGCCTTGCCGAGGCTCCCGACCTTCTCCCTCTCGCTAGGATGCCTGTCAACCCAGACTGGCCGGGTGTCCCCCCCGTATCCGTGCCGGCCACTCCGAATGCATACCTCACTTGGGTGAGAGACACATTGCAGGGTGAAGTGCCCGAGCTTGAGCGTGCTGCCGAAACACTCGCATGTCTACCTGTGAGTGTTTTTCTACTAGGGGAAGATGTCAGAATCTAACATGTACTAGCTGTCGAGTGTAGACACGCCCCATGGTGCGCTGGATCCAAACATCCAGGCACCTTTAACTTGGACATGGGTGAAAGCATGGCTACTGCCAATGTATCTGGAAGAGAATGGCGAACATTTACAGAGACTGGAGGAATGGCTGGACAAAGATCCATGGAAGCGTGAGGCTGGCGAGAGACATATCTTCCTTGGCTTTCGCCAGGCTTGGGATGTTATCCTTGTCGGCATGCTGTATGCGCGTTGCTACCAGGCCAAGGCAGAGCTTATGAACGATCCACCTGGCACGCTGTACCCCCCTCACCCTGTTTGGAAGGGGGCCATTGGCAGCTCAACATTCAACCCTACCGAGCGACAAGAAACCTGGCTTAACGCGGTCTTCGGTGCCATGGCAGACGACATTCAGGTGGTGGTGGATTATTACGCCTGGCCCGGCATCTCCATCACCGAGCGTTCACCCAGCGAGTCCAGAATCAAGTTCATGCGACGTTTGTGGGACGATCAAAACTACCAAGAACTGATTACCATAATCTGCCGACAGCTAATAAGTGTCCAGCGCCTTATGTTCTGCAACCACGTCTAACATCTGGCAGGTTCACAATCTGTACCAGAGAGATTCTCTACCTATGCCGAGAGCGTGGGGATCATTCTCATGGCCAAGAAGAGGTTTACCTGACCTGCTGCATAAAGACATGTACAAGCTCCGGCAGTTTCTCAATGACATGGACACTCAACAAGTCGTCCAACATAATAAGCCGGTGTCTCGGGAGGTGGCTCTCTCCTTTGCCCTCAAGCTTGGGCTTGCTGCTGCCGACTGCCAACTTGTGAAGGACTACCAAGAGCATCCCCACATGTTTGTCCCGATTAGCGATCACGCAAAGAAGATCCTCTCGTCTTCGGTGCTATTGTAGACCGACACACTGCAGGACTTGGAGGCAGCAGCAGGGACGGCACTTGCCGACCTTCGGCAAATTCTCCCCCCCCTGCCGAAGGACCCAGTACATCGTCGTCGCATTCGAGTCCCGGCGAACATCAATGTCTCTGCACCCACTACAAGCGTGGAGGACGCTGCAGCAGCATTAAATGAGGGTGAGACAATGGGGGACCGAGCTAGAGCCATTGCCTTGGAGTGGCAGGCTCAGGTTGCCGACAGGGTAAATATCAACCGTGCCGAGAAGGCAAAGAGACGGAAGGGGACGGTTGTCGACCTGGACCTTGGGGAGGAGGGGGACAATGATGAGGAGGAGCCAGATAATTCTGAAGATGACGATCACATTCCCCAGATAGGGATGTCTGCATTCTTAGGGGACGAAGAAATCAATAAAAGGAGGCCTCAGGCGGCAGCGAAAAAGCCAAGGCCAAAACCAAAACCCGTGCCGAAGAAAGTGGCAGTTCCTGCCGAGGGTGTGGAAGGAGAGCCGCAAAAGAAGAGGAAGAGGAAGAGGACTTAAGAGACTAAGCCCACTCCATTAAAACTTGTAAAGGCCATTTTTATTTGTGTATATGTACGGGCCTATAAATAATACACCTCGGTAGCACAATGCTACCGAGTAACACGCGCACGCGCAAGCAAAACCCGAAGTACAAGTATGGAAACCAAACACCCCAACCGGCAGGCGATACAAGACGGGTAGCCAGACACTACCGAGAAAAACGGATGAAAGCATACAAGATCCCAACGCCAAAGCGTAACCTACCGAAGCCAACATACCATCTAATTTCCTCCCCGGCCCTTGCCACTCTTTGGCTTATTCTGCCCGCGTGCAGTGACAGATGCCGGCGGCTCTGCAGAGCCAGATGGTCCTGCGACGGAGTCTTCTCCCCTCTTCTGAGCTTGTTCCTGAGTTAGTGCAGGCTCTGCATTGCTGGGGGTATTTTTCCCCTTGCCCTTGCCTCTCCCCCCCCTACCTGTGCTGCCTCCCCTCTTTGCCTTCTTGGGAAGCTCAGGCATGTCCGCCTCGGGGTCTTCTTCAATGATCATGCGCTCCTCAGGACTCAAGGCGGCCCAAGATGCGGGGGATAATCCACCATGCTTGTCCTCGGCAGTGTCCTCGCCCACATGCTTGCGCTTTGCAGGCACCCACGCACCGCCTTCGTCCTCGGTAGACATAGTGAGCGCCGACACGTGAGACGCGACCGAGCGATGCTCGGAGCCCTGGCGAGAACCACCTTCGCGGGACGGGCGAATCGAGCCTTCTCGGGATGGACGAAGGGATCCTTCTCGGGACGGGCGAGTTGCCGGTGCCAAGTTGGGTCCGTCATCGCCGTCTGAAAAGCCCTCGGCCTGGGGTCCCTAGGTAGCCTTGCTGAGTGAGGGGGCAGCTGGAGAGGGAGCCGATGGAGAGGATGAGGAGTCAAAAAACAAGGGTTGCTTGGGTTGCAAGCCAAGGAGAGGGGCGGTGGTCGAGGGACCGGACTGGGGAGGCGTGAAGGCATCGTCCCGAGGGGAAATCGGCAGGAAATTAGGGTCAAACTCGAAGTCCATAAGGTTGAAGTTGCCCTGGGCAGCAGGTTCGGGAGGAGGCGCGGGGTGCTGCTGGTGCTGCTGTTGCTGCTAGTGCTGCTGTTGGTGCTGCTGTATGGCCTGCCACATGGGGTCGTCCACTCCAAACACCCCTACCTGATTCCCGACCTGATTGGGGATGTTGCCGAGGAAGATCTGGACGAGCTGCTGGGTGATTCCTGTCAAGGATGCAACGAGAGTTGCTTGGCGCTGCTGTGCCGACGTCTCTAACATGTTCCCCTGGCTTGAGATCCGGCCTGTGATAGCTTGGGAGACCTTCTGCCAGTCGTCAGCAGCCGAGAGGAATGACTTCCTCGTTGAAGTCGCCAGCGTGTCCGTGGCCTGGGTCACGTCTGTGAGCTTCGTCGATGTAGCGGTGTGGAAGTCAACGAGGTCCTAGGAGAGGGAAGTCTGGAACGCCTTGACCTGGTCGGCAGTGGCAAATCTCTCGGCGGTGCTGCCGAGGGCTGCGAGACTCTCTAGTGCCGTGTCAAGCTGCCTGTCGAGGCTCTCCAAGGCTTCCTTCGACATGTCGTCCCGGTCGACCTGCTCGTGGGATTTGTCGACAACGAGGATGTGGAGATTCTTGACGTTTTCGTGGATCGCCTCCACGATCTCGAAGATTTCCTGAACCTTGCTGCCGTCGGGAGCCTGACCTTGGGATGCTGCCATCTCGGGGGGTACGGACTGGCGCAAGAGAGAAGGGAGGCCGTTTTGCAACTCGGCCATGGTCGCTTGTAGCTCGGCAAACTTTGCGTTCGTGCCCTCGACCTGCCGACGAACGTCCCGGACGCCATCTTCCACAATCTTGACGATGCAAGCCTCGTGTGCCGACAACAATGGCGACAGCATCTGGGCAAGGGCGGTTGTGTCGAGAATGACTCCTGGTGCGGGAGCGGGGACGGAGGTGCTGGCTCGGGGCAAGAAGATGGAGGAAACACGGGCGGGGGTCGGTACGTCTGATGCTGGGGGAGGACTTTGCGAGGGGGGGCCGTAGCTGGAGGCGTGCAGCTGGTCCACCATGTCGATGTCCTGATCATCTTCGTCTTGGACTACTGGTTTCGCTAGAATAATCTATCATTAGCAAGTGACTGGGGAGTATGTGCATGGAATACTAACGGTGAGGGGGTCGGGGAAGAAACTCACCGGGACGCGCAGGCTGGACGATAGCACGAGGGGGGTCTGCCTGGTGAGATGACGATGCTGCCGATCTTGCCCCTTTGGCAGGAGTCCTATTGGGCATCTCAACGGTCGGCACAGGGCGAGGCTTCGGAGGTTTGGAGGCTGCCCGGCTCGGCGGTTTGTCCTTCTTGCTAGCCTTAGCGGCCGCTTTCTTAGCAGGAGCTTTCTTCGCCTCCTCGGCAGTCGTCTTCTCCTCGGCAGCCTTCTTCGATGTGGTCTTCTCCTCGGCAGCCTTCTTCGACGTGGTCTTCTTTGCCTTGCTCATCGCCTGGCCTTGGCCTTGCCATTCGGCGACGGTGGGCATTGGTTGCTCGGAAAACTCTGAGGTAATGTTAGTTGAATTCGTACCGAGCATGCAAAGAGTTCTTACCCGGGTACTGGAGCACCGGCTGAGTCAACCTTGCCGAGAGCGCCTTCAGGCTTTCCTCGGTCAGCCTGCCAGTCTCGGTGAGCCTACGGACGAAGGCTCCGCGACGATCCTCGTTCCAATGCCATCCTCGGTGGAGGGCTGGGTACGTTGCGGCACTGTTGTGGCTGCACTTGATATTGCGCAGGCTGCAGGGGCTGCAAGAACCAGAGACACCCCAGTAGCAGGGGTAGTTGCCTGCTTCACAGTTCGTGCAAGGTTCCTGTAAGTCGGTAAGTCGACAGAAATGGAGCGGAGGAGATCGGTACGGGACGTACCTCATGTGCCGGGTGGTCTGGGTGCAAGCCCCAGCATTCGGGATGCTGCCGAACATCGTTGTAGACGTAGTTTTCGCCCTGCGGGGTATTCCACATCCTGTTTTTGCGCTCGACAAGATCGGCAAGGTGCTCGGCAGACTGGTCATCGGGAGGGTCGATGGGTCCGGTGACCTGCGCCTGGTGCCTCTTGCCTTTGGCCTTCCCGGCACCTTTGCCTTTCTCGCCAGCTGCCTCGGCATCCTCGTCTGCGTCCTCGTTCGGCAGATCTTGTGCCTGTTGTTGAGTGTTGTCCTCTTCATCGGAATCTTCCACTGTCGCCTTGCTGATGTTGCGCCTAGGCGTGGTTGACCTTTGGTGGGAAGGGCGAGACGGGGTAGCGGGGGTGCGAGAGACAGACTTGTCCCGAGTCTGGCGACGGCCGCGTGTTGGGGGGGTCGGTAGATGGTGAAGTCGCGGAGGCGGCATCGATGGCCCGCGGGGCACGGGAATGTGAACCCGTTGGCTGGGGTGTCAGATCGGCGGACTCTTCTGCAGTAAACATGAGACGAATGAGATAAGATCAGTTGGCGGCGACGTACCGAGCGCTATCCACCACTGATCTGGGCCCGGGTCCGCAATCTCCTCTGGTGGCTGATCGAGGAAAGGGGGGGCGGTGGTGAATCGGTTCGCCATGACATCTGCCGTGATAGTATCCCCCTCTCCAGGGTTGCAGATTTGGTCGTAGACGTAGCGAACGAACTTGTGCCAGTTTTGCGGTTCCGCTGCACGATGCTGTGAATATAATGAGGATCTGAAAACGGGAGACAATCGGCAGATGCACCCATTCCTCCACAAACTTCCCAATCCACTTAAAACAAACCTCTGGCGAAGCGTGCTTGAGTGCGAGCCACACTCGGTACGTTCGGTAGGCCGTTACACGGTTGATGATGAGAGAGCCCCGGTTGGTGAAGGCTTCCCATGCTCTGCTCGTGGCGGCGGCGGACATGGTGAGGAAAATGATGCGATGGGGGCAGAACAGAGAGGGTTCAAAACTGTAAAGTATAAGGCAGAGACATTTGCACTCCGCTCGGCAGATGGGTCCGGTGCGGGCCCGGACTGATAACAATCGGGCGAGCAAACACACTTTTGACAACTTCACCGTACTTGGCAGCCTTGACAGATTGTTGCCGAACTCAGGCACACGTTGCTTACTTCGACGCGTTGTCGCTTACGGTGCCAGAAAAGGGAATGATTTAGGCTCGGATCGGCATATGTTATGTCACGTGGCGAAGTCTTGCCTCTGCATCTTCACGCGACTTATTTTCCGTCCACCACCTGCCACATCGACCACCGAAAGCCTCACCCCAAACATGCCCACCTCAACCCCCTTCACCATTCGTCGGCCTCCTAATCATGAAGTTCCTTCACCTGGTGTCCCTCCCCCTTGGTACGTGATTCAGCGCCCACCGCCTGAAACCGAAGAACTGGCGAGAGGTATGAACACCTCTCCGGTACCTTCCCCAAACCCTACCTCCGTGCAGTTCACCATCCGGCAACCCGCTCCCTCTCAGCCATCCCCTCACCCCGTCCAATACACAATGCAGGGGCCTCACAAACAGGTTGAACCTGAGGGAATGCCAGCTGCCGAGGAGGCCTTGGCACGGCCCATACGTCATCCCGCCTTCACAATTTGCTGGCCACCTCAACATGTTCCCCCCTCTTCCCTTTCTACCTCCCCTCCCACTGTGTTTACCTTTCGGCGGCCCCCACCAGATGCAAGAGACGAAGATGCTTCTGGGCAGCTAGACCCCGCTTCCTCGGCAGCAGCTGGTATGCCTGTGTCAGCAACGACTAGTGCGACAGCACCAAGTTACGACACAGCTGACTAGAAGATGAGGACGACAGAGGGGAGCCGATCAGACACGGCGACAGACGAGGGAAAGCAAGCAAAGTCGGTAGAATTGACTAGCTCGAGATAAGGAATATGTACAGCGAGAGCGAGCCTTATATACACAAGAGGAGAGAGACTTAGGTAAGCAACCAATACACGGCGATCAGTAAGCAGACCAAGTATAAGTAAGCAGTCGTATGTAAAAGAGCACAGCATGAGTCAGTATCGTACAGCATGAGTCAAGAGAAAGGAGTCAGACCCGGACCGAGATGAGTCACGTGGGTCTGGGCGGGATATAGATGAGCCGGGTCCGGGCCAAGGTGGAGCCGGGCCGGTGATAAGTCGATAAGTCCTAAAGCGTGTAACCGATGTAAAGTAAAAAGAAAATTATAGACCGTTCATGACATCACCCCTTCCTTAGATTCGACGTCCTCGTCGTAATCAGATCCAGTTTCTTCCTCCGACAGGAGTTTCTAACGATTAAGGCGTGCAGGTTTCGGGGCACCCGGATGTTCACGGTGGAAGTCGTCAATGTGTTTCTTGGCATTCTGGAGATTGGTGAGAGGCTCCCAAGTATTGTCATTGTCTGGGTAGCCTTTCCATTTGACGAGGTACTTGAAGCCGCAACCAACCTTCTTAGAGTCTATAATCTTTTCGACCTCATAGACTTCCTCTCCTTGGACTAACTCTGGCGGTGGAGGTGTAGGTGCTTTCTGATTGTCAAAGGCGGGACCGTTGTGTGGAGATAGGAGGGACTCGTTGAAGACCGGATGTTTTCGTGACCAGGATGTAGGGAGGCGAAGCTTGTAAGCCGATGCTCCGACTTTTCCAGGATTTCGAAAGGACCAAAGCGCTTGTCATCTAGCTTTTGCATAGGACGTGCCGTTTTGATTACAGTTTGGCCATCTCTGGTCTTGGCTTCCAGCCAGACGAAGTCGCCAATTTTGTAATCTATTGGTTCGTCCTTCTTGCGATCGTAAAAGCGCTTTTGATCGTCCTGTGCTGCCTTTAGCGCAGAGCGGGCTTCCTCATAGATGTCTCGCATGCGTTGTGCAAACTCGTTCGCCGATGGGTTGTCTGTTTCACGTCGAGGGTTTGTCCCCAGGTAGAGTTCCCGACCATAGTTGGCAAAGTTGGGAGACATCCCAATCGAACTATGGACCATGTTGTTGAGCGCAGTCATGGCAAGTGGGAGGTAACGTGTCCAATTATCCTGTCGTTGATTGACGAAGATGCGAAGGTAGTTTTCCATGGTCATGTTGGAGCGTTCGGTCTGTCCAGTCCGTCTGAGGGTGATACGCCGTGGACGGGTTCCCTTCAATGCCTAACAGTTGGAACAATGCCGTGGTGAATTTGGAGACAAACACGCTGCCACGGTCGCTGACGATCTTTCTAGGAATTCCATGATGGGGGACCACCTCGCGTAGGTACTCGAAGGCGAGTTCGTCCTCCGTTAGGTCTTTGGTCGTGGCCCAGAATACAACCTGCTTGGTACCCATGCAGTTCACATTGCAGATGGCGTCTTTTCCATCCGAGACTGGGAGCGGCATGACAAAGTCGATGGATACATGCTCCCAAGGCGCTTGTGGCGGGTCATGTGGGTGGAGTGGAGCGGCAATGCGATCATGTCTAATCTTGGTACGTTGGCAGGTCTCACATCCTTCAACATATTTCCGGACATCGTCTCTAATGGCAGGCCACCAGTAGTTGCGCGTGATGAGCTCATGGGTCTTGTATCGTCCTGGGTGACCGACAAGCGGGCCGTCATGATGAGCTTGGATGATGTCTGCACGGAGTCCTTTGTCTCTTGGGACATAGAGTCTGTGTTGCCAGGTGATCGTTCCATCTGCGTGTTCCAGCCATCCCTTCACTTTGAGTGCTAAGGCGCGTTCTACTGCATGGTCTCGGAGTAAGGTAGCCTCCTGAATCCGCTCAATGAAGACATTGTCAGGTCCATTGGTTATAATTCCTGCATGGTTGAGGGCGCGAAAGAGTTCTGGTTTCAGGAGGACAATGTTTTCATTGTCTTTCTCCCCCTTCTCAAGGCCCGCTAGTCGGGAAATAGCATCGGGTTTACCCATTGTTTTGCCAGGCTTGTGGAGTAGCGTACAATGATACTCTTGTAGCTCCGTTAACCATCGTGCTTGTCTCCGATTTAGCTTCTGCGCCTTGCGGAAGTACGTGAGATTGCGATGATCCGACCAGATTTCAAACTCCTGTCGTGCCCCCATGAGGTATTGTCTCCATTCCTCTAGCGCCGTCATGATAGCCAGTAATTCCTTGTCATAAATCTCATAGTTCCTCTCAGCTTCGCTGAGGGACTTTGAGAGGAAGGCGACCGGGTGCCATTTGCCATTGTCCTGTTGTTGCGAAAGTACCGCGCCCGTGGCATAGTCAGAGGAGTCCGCCTCGACACGGAACTGTCCATCGTCTGTAGGGATTGCTAGAACTGGCTGCGATGTTATACGTCGCTTGAGTTCCTCAAAAGCCTCCTGCTGTGGGGTGTCCCAGACCCATTCCGTCTTCCCAGTGAGTTTAGTCATTGGGTGAGCAATGCCACTGAAGTCCTTGATAAAGCGACGGTAGAAGTTGCAAAAGCCCAAAAATGATTGAAGTTGTTTCTTCGTTTTGGGGGCTGGCCAATTGGTGATTGCCGCGACCTTTGCTGGATCCATGCGAACCCTTCCTCCGCCGACAATCATGCCCAGGTATTCGATTTCTGCCTTCTCAAACTCGCACTTTTCTGGCTTCAGATAGAGTTTGTTTTCTCGCAGGATCCGAAGGACCTCCTTGACTATTCGACGATGTTCTTCTAGCGTATGTGTGAAGATGAGGATGTCGTCCAAATAGACGACCACGACTCCTTGGTGGATCAAGTCTTTGAACAGGTCATTCATCATGGCTTGGAACGTAGACGGGGAGTTGGTGAGTCCAAAGAACATGACCGTAGGCTCGTAGAGACCTTTGTTCGTGCGGAATGCAGCTTTCCACTCGTCCCCTTCTTTAATCCGAACATTGTTGTACCCCCATCGGACATCGAGCTTGGTAAAGTGCCGTGCTCCTTTAAGTTTGTCAACCAACTCTTGGATGAGCGGGAGCGGGTAACGGTTCTTTATTGTCATCTCATTGAGCTTTCGATAGTCCTGCACAGGACGTAGCGAGCCGTCTTTTTTCTTGATGAAGAAGAATGGGGAGGCCATGGGTGATTTGGACGGTTGGATCCGGCCAGATCTCAGGTTCTCTTCCAGAAAGGCGTCCAGTTGCTTCTGCTCGTCCAATGTGAGGGGGTAAACTTTGCAATCAACCGGTTTGAAGTTAGGAGTGAGCTCAATGGCGTGGTCCCATGGGCGTCGCTCAGGGAGCTTGTCGAAGTCGTCTTTGTCAAAGATGTCCTTGAATTCGTGGTACACCGTTGGGACTCGCTCAGAGAAGGTCTGTTCCTTTTTCTTAGCGTGCTCTTCAATTGCAATGTCCGATGCATGGGTCCGGATGTGGTATGTCGCTTTGTAGCCATCCCAGTCGAAAGCAAACAGCTGCTCGTCCTTTTCCATGTGGACTGGCTCTTCCTCCTCCTCTTCATCCTCATCGATATTGAGGAGGGGAGGGGGACGAGAGCAGCTGATAGGGCATCGGTCAAATTCAATTGACCCGGATTTCCAGTCGATGTGAGGGTTGTGCTTCTTTAGCCACTCATGTCCAATGAAAAGGTCCGTATCTCCTAGATTGGAGACCGCCAGGTCAATGTTTTCTTCATGGTCTTGAATATTTAGGCGAAGTGTGACATATTCCGTGAATGGGACCTCCTGTGTTGAGAGTGCCGTCTGCATTTCGTACTGGGATTGGGCGAGCAGTCCGTCGCGTGGGGATGTGATTTTCCTGCACAAACTTCGTGTTGATACACGAGCCAGTGCAACCACTGTCCAGGAGTGCGAGAGCTTTGACAATGCGTTTGGAATCTACCACCAGTTGTGTGGGAATGACCGTTTGTTCCTTGGCGCTGGCGGAGCGTATGAACTGCATAGGAGTGGCGAGCTCTAGTAGAGCTTGACATGCTAACTCGTCTCCCATGCCAGTTATTTCCTTGATGGCTTCATAAGTAGCCTCGTCACGGCGTCGGTGGTGTGTCCAGATGCGAAGGATTGCAATCGCACTTTCGGGTTTGTCTTCCCTTAAGCGACGAAGCGTCCATTGAGCCGTTCCAGGTGCCATATAACATGATTTGGGCGCCGTGCCCCTTCCATCGCACGGCGTTGTCCCTGACTTCACAGGGTCCATATCCAAAACCGAGTCCGTATCCAAAGCCGTATCCAAAACTGAAGCCGAAACCGAAGCCATATCCAAAGCCGAAGGCTCACAAATCGAGGCCTGAGTATCTAAAATAACAACGGGACGCGTGCCCGTACCGATAGAGTCCGTAAGAGAAGTCATAATGGGGATATCCCCCGTAGTAGTACAGTCCGAATCAACAATGCGCATATGTAAACGAGAACCAGGCCACCGAGGCGCCACAAAACCAGACGAGCGAGAAACAGAAACTTGGGCTTCAGATGCCGTGTACATCGTCAGCCCCCTCAAAAACCCTCCTTCTTCTCCTCCACCTTCGGCTGAGCTTGAAGCGCGTCCATCACGCTTTTCCGATCTTCGGCCGACAGGCTCCTAGCCCAGGCAGTGGGTGTCTCGAACGTCTGTGCTCGAGCCTCCCGCTTTGGTGGTTCCGTGTACCGGTCCCTCCCCCACATGTCTCGGATGTTCTTCACGTCCACCCTGCAGTCCCGCACCTGGTGGCCATTCTGTCCGCAGCGGAAGCATCGCCCCTTGATGTCGACACGGTTGACGTCCATCGGCTGACCTTTGCCACCGTGCACCGTGCCGGTTCCATCGCGGCGCCATGGGACCTGCCCCCCTTGTTGCCCATTGGACGATCCTTGTCCTTTGGGTTTTTGGTTCTGCACGGGTCCACTGCGCTGGGTCTTAAGGTCCTCCCGCTCCTGTCGCAGACCGTCGATCAGGATGATGCGCTCTTTGAGGTCCTCATATTTCTGAGGAACGTGACCGCTGTCGTAGATGGAGTCGATGGTCCGATAGTAGACGTTGTGTTTGAGCAGCTGCATGAGGTGGATAGGGTCCTGCGCCGTGGAGTATCCTGCCTTTCTTGCGAGTTGCTCGAACTTGGCGAAGTATTCATGGGCAGTGGTACCCTTCGTCTGTTTGAACCCGTCCAGTTCGACTGCGGCACGGTGCTGCTCATTGACGTCGGTGAAGGCCCCTTTGAGTGCTTTGTGGAAGTCCACCCAGGCGACCATGGCTCCATTGGCCAAGTGTGCATCCTCATACTCGGCCTTCCAGGTGCGTGCTGCCTCCCCCGTCATGTAGGTGAGAATGAAGAGGACTTTGTCCTTGTCCGTCACGAGGTCATCCTCAGCAGCTCGCATGTATTCCTCGCACGACCGCATCCAGTCATTGAAGTCCTCTCGTTTCCCAGAGAAGCCTTCAGGAGTTTTCGCGTGGACTTTCTTTCGGGGGGGTCTGACGGCGGCGGCGGCTGGGGCACTAACAGTGACCGCAGGGGGGTTGACGGTGATGGGGGGGGCCGTGACGTTGACGGTGGGGGGTGGCAGGTTGAGGGCAGCAACAAGCACGGCAGGGATGGCGACCCATTGGCCATTTACTTCCATGAGCCAGGCATCGTCGGTGCCGTTATTCATGTGTTGGATGGGAGAGCCAGTTTGGCCGATGACAATGTTCCATGTTCCACCGATTTCGGTGCAGTTGGCAAGTTCGGTGGGGAGAGGGGGTTGGGGGTCGGTGCGGATCCACTGGGCAGCCATGATTGGTTCGTCGAGGTCGGAGAAGTCTTCGTCGGTGACAGGCGGTAGGGCGGAGGCGGCGATGAGGTTGAAGTCGGCTTCAGTGAGGTCGTCTTGGCTTTCGTTGGCGAAGTACCAACTGATGCCACTTGTTTGGGTTGCTACGAAGGCGACTTCGATAGTGGTGTCTCCGAGTTGGACAAAGAAGTCGTTTCCTCGTTCAGTGAAGCCTAGAGGGAGGGGATATATGTAGCAGTTTTCGTCCTCAACGTCGGTGTCGGAGTCAGAACTGGAGTCGGAGCCGTTGAGTCCGAACGAGGGAATTGTTTATAAGTGGGTGAGGTCGATGACCTCTGGCTGGGTGAGGTCGATGACCTCTGGCTCTGGTGTGGGGCTGGGGGTGTTGCCTGGTGTAAGGAGGCGGTGGGTGTGTCGAGTGTCTACTGGTATTTTCTCGTTGGGCGCGTAGAAGGATTTTGGGGGTTGCTCGAGTTTGTAGCGGTAGGTGACGTATGGGCAGGAGTAGACGTAGAGGTTTCCGTTTCCTTGTTCGCTTATTTTGAGGCGATAGAAGTGGATGTCTATGATGGAGTCTTCAAGTTCTTCTACACCGAGGGCGACCTTTCCAATTGTGCCAGGCCCAAGGGTCTTTAGATTCATTGATGAGGGAGATGATAGCGTCGTGGCTGATGGGGATGAATTCTTGTACTTGCGAGCGCCAATCTTCCATGCACGAGCCCCCAGTCGAAATGGTTACTCTGTGCGGCAAGGGAAGATTTTGTCGAGGGAAGGTGGTTCTGTTATGAGATCGCAAGACGGTCTGCCTCAGTCTTCTCGACCTGTTGGCTGTCTCTTCGTCTAGGGGACACGAGCCCAAAGACTTCCTAAACCGCTTTCCTTTCGCCGCTTTTACTCGTTTCCTACACCAAAGGTGCACCTTCTACTGTCACCTCTGAGCTTTCAACTCCTGGTATTGGAGAGTCTCGAGTAGGTGTAACGTTTCGAGGAAACGTCAAGCCGGCACCGGTATACGTGCGCATGACCACAATGTCAGGGTAACGAGTCGCGTACTCTGGGGGCAACGGTCTAGGGCGGCACGGGGGAAGAACAAGGTCAGTACCAGACGGGTACTACTACTACGCTACAGTACGTAGGGACGGTCGTAGGGTGGTGCAAGAGTAAACAGATCTCGAGCTTATGTCAGCAACGACTAGTGCGACAGCACCAAGTTACGACAAAGCTGACAGAGGAAGAGGACGATAGAGGGGAGCCGATCAGACACAGCGACAGACAAGGGAAAGCAAGCAAAGTCGGTAGAATTGACTAGCTCGAGATAAGGAATATGTACAGCGAGAGCGAGCCTTATATACACAAGAGGAGAGAGACTTAGGTAAGCAACCAATACACGGCGATCAGTAAGCAGACCAAGTATAAGTAAGCAGTCGTATGTAAAAGAGCACAGCATGAGTCAGTATCGTACAGCATGAGTCAAGAGAAAGGAGTCAGACCCGGACCGAGATGAGTCACGTGGGTCCGGGCGGGATATAGATGAGCCGGGTCCGGGCCAAGGTGGAGCCGGACCGGTGATAAGTCGATAAGTCCTAAAGCGTGTAACCGATGTAAAGTAAAAAGAAAATTATAGACCGTTCATGACACTTCAACTCCCAAAGACGTGGAGACGTAAACACCCGGTGTTCAACGAATCCCTCTTATCCCCGCACAACGGTCCTGCCTTCGACCAACAGAAAAAAGCACCACCTCCGCCCCCTGACCTTATCCAAGGAGAAGAATTCTACGAAGTAGAATCCATCATCGACGTCCGTAGAAAGTCGAAACGCCTCGAATTCCTGGTCCATTGGAAAGGGTACGATCAAAGTGAAGATACCTGGGAACCAAAGACAAATCTGGGGAAAGCCAAGAAACCCCTAGACGACTTTTACCGCCGCCACCCCACCGCCTTAAGACTGCTCAAATGGCTCCTCATACGCCAATTACGATCGAAGCCAACCATGCGATCATGAAGGCTGCCCATGAGCGTCTGGACAAACATCTTGTGTGCCGAAGGGTTTATCATCGGGATTCAACGAGGACGTTGAATCTAACGGGAAGGTGATGTCATGAACGTTACCATTCCGGACATCTCGGACACCTCGGGGACCTCGGGGATAATATCCCAATTCATTTTTATTTTCACTTCTATCTGACTACTCATCACTTAGTAACACTCCGTCACTCCGGTGGAGACTCGGCTTATCCTTGCTCCTTCCTGACGTCATGACTCCAGGCTCGTCTTATCATCGCTTCCTTTAACTCCACATGACATCATAATGCTGCGCATGACATCATGCCGCTCCGGACCCAGCTCATCCTTATTGTCTCGCTTACTGATCCTGCTGCGCATGTATCTATACTTAGCTCTGCTTACTGACCGCCGTGTGTCGTAGCTTACTAAGTGACTCTGCCTCGTAGTATATAAGGGCTCCGTCCCTCCTGTACATATTCCCCATCTCGACCTAGTCAATACTACCGACCTTATCCCCCATCGTCCCTCTTCACTTGTGTCACACGTCGTCGCCTAGTGCTCGTCACTAAGGCCGTTGCTGACAGAGGGGGAGTTGTCAGAAACGCAGTTTATGAGACCGATGGAACCGCCTAAGTCGCGACGATGGGAGGAGCAAGAGAGAACAGGTGGATTCGAGAGTGTCAGGCCTAGGGTAGTGCAACGTGCGCTACAGTACCGTATGACGAGATGGACAGTCTAGGGAAAAGGGAAGAGAAACACTGTCCTTATATACAAGTGGGAACGATGGTGCGATGCAATGCAATAGTGGTGCGAGCGGGGGGAACAATAAGAAAGGAGTCATGGGGCGGAGGACGAAGGTCCGTAGCAATGATGTCATAGATAAGGATGCGGAACCCCGCTCGGAAGTCCGGGCAATGACGTCGTTGAAGCATGTGATGCAAGGGAAAGTCATGTGCCGTGACGCGTCGCGTGTACGAGGTCTGCAAACAAAGAGAGAAATGGAGCGATCCGTGACATTACCCCCCCTTTAAGACGTGCTTTCGCCTGGAGCGCGATGTCATCTGCAAGGGTGGAAGCGAGAAAATCGTCAAAGGAGATGCCGAGGGAACGCACAGGGCAGGGCGCATTTGGATGGCGTTTGTGGAAGGCGTCGATCATGTCGGTGACCTTTGAGAGTGAGGAGCGAGGGAGCCAGGTATTCTCGGAGTCAGGATAGCCTGCCCACTTGACGAGGTATTGTATGCCTTTCTTGTTGCGGGTCGGCTTCGAGTCAATGATGTCTTCAACGTCATATTCTTCTTCGTCATCAACGAGGTCAGGCGGTGGTTGTTCATAGTTTGGACCATGTGCCGTTGTCTCCTTGTACGCGGTGAGCAGCGAAGCATGGAAGACTGGGTGGATTCTCCACGTCTTCGGCAGCTTCAGGCGGTAGTTCACTGGGCTAATGACGTCAATGATCTCGAACATCAGCAAAACACCATTTGCTGGAGCTAACCTTGGGCTTGAGAAGTCAGCTTGGACTTGGGGGATCTGGCTTGGAAATAGCTTGTGACCTTGCATTATTTTGTGGTCCTTGGGAAAGACCTTTCATTTGTATGTATTTACTTTGAAGCTTTCATTTTTCGAGTATAGCTTGGGGGTTTCCGACAAAATGGACTTAGCACATTTCGAGTGCTGTCTAGTCATGTGATTGATGTTCGACTTCTTCAGCGCTTGTCGCCACGTCACTCACTCTCTCTCAACTACCACTACCATCCTCTCCCGTCGTCGTCGCCACTCCCGTCGTCGTCGCCACCCACGTCACCCTTGCCGCCCACGCTGCTCTCGCTGCCTCGCCGCTCACGCCGCTCCCGTCGCGCCCATCGCCCTCGTCAACCACGTCGCCCTCGTCAACCGTGCCGCCCTCGTCAACCGCGCCGCCCTCGTCACCCACGCCGCCCTCGTCACCCGCACCACCTTCGTCAACCGCGTCGCCTTCGTCAACCGCGTCGCCCTCGTCACCTGCACCACCTTCGTCAACCACGTCGCCCTCATCAACCGCGTCCCTCGTCACCCGCGCCGCCCTCGTCATCCGCACCACCTTCGTCAACCGCGTCGCCCTCGTCACCCCCGCCGCCCTCGTCACCTGCACCACCTTCGTCACCCGTGCCGCCTTCATCACCCGCGCCGCCTTCGTCACCCACGCCACCCTTGTCACCCGCGCCACCCTCGTTGTCCTCTTCACCCGCTCGCCGCGCCCATCGCCATTCCCGTCGCCCGCATCTCCTCGTTGCCCACGTCGGCCACTGCGATGTCGCGTGGCTACGCCCGTCGCCTCCGTCTCGTCGCTCTGGCCGTTCCCTCGCACCCGACGTCTGTCTCGTCCGTCTCGTCCGTCTCGTCTACCACACGCCTCCCACACACCTATCCATTCCTATGTGTTTAGTCATGCATGTATCCAGTAGTACAATAATAAATATGCTTTTATTGATTCTAAATGCAATGATATGGGATAAAATCAGTTCTTGATCAACCCTTGAACCTTTGCTTATGGTACTTGGGGGTACTGGTCAAGATCCTTTGAGGATATGAGCCTGGCTGGGGGCTTCTGGGTGATGTACTTGAGGGGTCTTGGGAGCCTTTCCAAGATGTCTCAGACCTTGGGCCAGTAAGTGACCTAGCTTTTCCAAGGACAAAATCCTTGGGACCTTGGGCCCTTGAGGGACTTGCCCAAGGCCCCAAGGTCACCCCCAAGTAAGTGGTGTTTTGCTGATGAAGGGTCCAAATCGTTTGGCAGCAAGCTTAGCTTTCGGCCTCGTTGTCTTCAGGTTTTTGCCTTCGAGCCAGACCTTGTCTCCAACGGCGAACAGTGTCGATTTGCTGATCATGTCACCATTGTAGTGCTTCATTAAGTCAGATGCGAGGGCAAGGCTGGCTTTGATCTCCTGTCGGACTTCTTCAAGTTGACAGAGGCGTTCTTCAACTGCAGGGACCTTTGAGGACGGGTTTACGGATGGGTACATCTTGGGGAGGAAGCCGTAGAGGACTTCAAAGGGAGCCTTTCCAGTAGCTGCATGGGTACGGGAGTTGTGAGAAAACTCGAAGAAGGGCAACCACTTCACCCAGTCATCTTGACGGTAGTTGCAGAATACTTGCAGGAACTGCTCAAGGTTCTGGTTCTCGCGTTCGGTCTGGCCGTCTGTCTGTGGGTGATACGCTGTGCTAAGGGCAGACTTGATTCCGAGCTTCTCATTGAGTGTACGCATTACCTGCCCAGCAAATTGGGGTCCACGATCCGAGATGATCTTGTCCGCTAAGCCATAGTGTCGGTATACCTTATCGAAGAGAATGTCGGCCGTGCCGTCGCTGGTGATCTTCGTTGTACATGGGGTGGTAACCACCATCTTGGTGAGGCGATCGACCACAACGTTGACGGCATTATAGCCTTCGCAGTCAGGGAGCTCGACAATGAAGTTGGTAGAGATGACGCCAAATGGTCGATCGGGTACTTCGTTCGGGATCATGTCGACGTGGGGTCGGCTGCTCTGTGTCTTTGTTGACTGGCAGGTTTCACATCCTGCTACGAAATCGCGGATGAAGACAGACATGCCAGGCCACCAATATTCACGACTCACAAGTTCGTAAGTCTTGAAGCGACCAGGGTGTCCAGCCAGGGGCGATTCATGGTACATTTTGACAATGTCGCGTCGCAACTCGTCATCTGCAGGGACATATACCTTTCCTCTAAACAGGATCAGGCCTTCTTCATAGTTCCACTCTTGAAGGTTCTTGACGAGTGTACGTGGTCCGTTTCGTAAGATGGCGTCCAGGGCTTGAACGACCTCGATGTCCTTGGTTTTGCAGTCGCGGATACGTCATCGGAGTTCGACATCGCCGAGGGAGGTTACTGCTCCTGGCCTTGTTGCGCGTACTTGGAAGTACTTGGGGTCAAGCAAGACGCGCTCCTTGTTGTCATTTTCAACACCATCCTTGTGATCGGGTTGTCGAGACATTGGATCCGGGCGATGGGATATTCCTGGTTTGTGAATGAGCGAGAAGTCAAATCAAGTGAGGAATAGAGCCCAATGTGCCTGTCGGCGGCTCAGCTTCTGTGCCATCTTGAAGTGCTCCAGGTTCTTGTGATCTGTCCAGATTTCGACGGTGTCAGGGGCGCCTTCGAGGTAGTGGCACCAGGCTTTGAGCGCACGGATGATCGCAAGTAGCTCCTTGTCGTAGATGTCGTAGTTCCGTTCCGGTTCCGATAGGGCCTTGGACAGATACGCCACTGGATGCCAGTGACCGTTGTCGCCTTTCTGCGAGAGTATACCTCCAGTAGCAAAGTCCGAGGCGTCGACTTCAACGAGGTAAGGCTTCTTTGGGTCAGGCATGACCAAGACGGGGGAGGAAGTAAACGCAGCTTTCAGTGCGTCAAACACAGTTTGGCAGTCCGTCGACCAGTCCCATGTGCAGTCCTTCTTTGTCAGGTCAAATAGGGGTCGTGCAACCTTGGAGAAGTCCTTGATGAAACGTCAGTAGAAGTTGCCAAAGCCGAGGAAGGATTGCACATCTTTGACCATTTGTGGTGTCGGCCAGTCCTGAATACCTGCTACCTTGACGGGGTCCATAGTGATCTTGTCGTGCGAGATGATGAGTCCGAGGTATTCAACAGAGTCTTGCTCAAAGACGCATTTCTCCGGTTTGAGGAAGAGGTCGTTGTCTTGCAAACGCTGCAGAACCTGCCGCACTATGGCACGGTGTTCGTCCATGGTGCGAGTGAACACCAAGATGTCGTCCATGTAGATAATGACCTTGCCCGAGTCGATGAGATCCTTGAACAGTTCATTCATCATTGCCTGAAACGTTGCAGGGGAGTTCATAAGTCCGAAAAACATCACCGTAGGTTCAAAGAGACCGCAATTCGTCTTGAACGCAGCCTTCCACTCGTCGCCTTCCTTGATGCGGACGTTGTTGTAGCCCCAGCAAACATCCATCTTTGAGAAGATCTTTGCACCTTTGAGACGGTCGACAATTTCAGAGATCAGTGGCAAGGGGTATTCATTCTTGACAGTGCCCTTGTTTAATTCTCGATAGTCCTGTACAGGACGCAGCTTTCCATCCTTTTTCTTCACAAAGAAGAACGGACTCGCCTGAGGTGACTTCGATGGGTGGATATAGCCCTTCTTCAGGTGGTCGTCGAGGAAGGTGTCGAGTTCGATCTGCTTGGAAGGTGAGAGGGGGTAGATTTTGCACGGTTTGGGTTCAAAGCCGTCTTTCATGTCGATAGCATGGTCCCATGGTCGTCGGTCAGGAAGTCGCTCGGAGGTTTTCTTGTCGAATACAGATGCAAAGTCGCGGTACGGAGGGGGGACTAAGTCTTCGAAGGTTTGCGGGCGTGTGTTCTCTTTTGAATGCTCTACAAGCTCCTGCGCTTTTGTAAAGCCCGCGCGGATGGGTACTGCATCTGGATTAGGACCATCGGTTTCAGGGAGGATTCCAGCGCGGCGTAGTCCATTGATCTCCCAGTCTCGGAATACCATGGGCCGCTCGTCGTCATCCTCAGTGAAGAGTCGTGTAGGTAGAGGGGAGCGATGGACCATGCGAACGCGAACACCTTTGACTCTGTGTGCAGGAATAACATAAGTGGGGACTGGGGTCCAGGACACATATATCGGCTCTGGGAAGGGGTCGTCCAGAACGAGAGGTGTCCTTGGGGTTTTACCTGCTTCAACCTTACGCTGTGATTGGACCGATGATGGTTTCCGTGGCTTGGTTGCGAGGTTTGTCACAGGAGGTTTGGACAGAGTGCACGAGGGAGGGCAGCGGAGCATGTCAACACGGTCTCGTTGCCAGTCTATGGTGGGATTGTGCTCGTCGAGCCAGTCTGTTCCAAGGATCATGTCGTGATCGCCGATGTCGGTGATGAAGAACTCAGCTTCTTCCTCATGGTACGCCTTTGAATCTTGCGAGTATATCCGGATCCGCTGGGTCGTTGTGTCGCGTACCCAGCCCATGATGTTCTCGGTGCCATCCACATTATGCATGGGGAATGGGTTTTCTAGTCTTCTTGTGGTAAGCTTCTTGCGTTCAACGAAGCTTCGGTTCAGGATAATTCCTTCTGCGCCGCTATCAAGCAGCGCGTCTGCGTCGATTTTTCTTTTGGTAACTCGTCCAATCAGCTTGACCTTGAGCATGATCGATGGTGTTTGCCTGTTCTTGGTGACGGTAGACAGATACAAACACGGGGGATACGATTGCTCACAGGTATGCATGGATGATAATACAGCGAAACAATTCGACGATGATACCAAAAGTCCTTTGCCTCCACCAGACGACACGACTGGGGGGCGTTTCAAAAATCCTGCGATTCCAGGATGTCCTTCAACAGTGCTACTGCCTTCTCCTTGCCTTCCGCGTCCAGATCCTTCAGCTGGCGAGTGATTGCCGCGATGGTTTTGGACGGGTCGGGAGCTGCTTTCGCAGTGGGTGGAGCCGTGCTCGTCAGTGGGGGAGGGGCCTTAGATCCAGTCTCCACTGCGCCTACCCATCGCGCGCTCGAGTCGCGGTTGGGGCAGTCGCGGGAGACGTGACTGGCCTGTCGACACATGAAGCACCTGCCCTCACGCATCATCTTTGCGTGCTCGTCGTCTGTCAGCTTTGCAGGGCGGGTCGAGGTGTTGGTGAAGGCGCCGACTCGGCGCGACAAGGAGTCGTTGGCCGAACCATTCGAGGTGAGCGCGACAGCCCCCTTGGACTGACTGCTCTTCCTCTCCGGGTTCTCCTCGAGCCATTGGTGGTTGATGCGGCGGGCGCGCTCCTTCCACTCCGCGAGGTCAGTGGGGAATGGGTACGACCGGGCCACCTGCTTGTAGAGTTCTCGCTGCAGTCCTTTCTTGAAGAAGTGGATCAGCGCTTCCTCGTCATACTCCGTCATAGTTGCCAGCAGTTCAAACTCGGTGATGAAGTCAGTGACGTCCCGAGTTGTTAAGGACGGTCCTTATCACGTGACAAGCAGCTCAGGCTACAGTACTCGTGTGTGTGAGAAGTGGGATCAGGTGATCCAGATGTCTCGGTTTATGCGAAGGTTGAAGTCGATAAGCGAAGCAGTAAGTCTTCACAGAAGACTTAGGCGAGCTTTCGACTTAGTTACGTTAGGCTCTCTTTAGTAGCTTTAATAGGAGGTTCTATTTAGAACAGTCCTGTATTTACAAAGAGAACGAGCTGGGGAATAGCTCGTTCGTTGAGCCTCCTTTTATAAGAAAGGAGGTCGAGTAAACATATGTACATTGAGCGACGGTTGTATCAAGTATCTACGGGGACGAGACTGTGGCACCGTCGTGGCTATGCCGTTGAGACGGTGACGATCTGTGGCACCGTCGTGGCTATGCCGTTGAGACGGTGACAATCTGTGGCACTGTCGTGGTTGCGTCGTTGAGACGGTTACGAACTGGGGCACAGTCGTAATCCGTCGTTTTAGCGACGTCCTTCCGAATAAGGTAAGGGAAAATGAGATACCTTATCGGAGTTGTAACACGAGTAGTCATTGTGAGCTCGTTGATCTTACGCTGGGCCTCCATCTTCGGTTCGATGGGTACGAAGTCCCGACCAAACCTGTCCGAAAGCTCCTTGTAGGTGCTGTAGTGGAGCTTTGGGGGTGTTTCGCCGGAGTCCTCGGCTTCTTCCTTCTTGTCCTCGTCGACAAAGAGCTCCATGCGGCGGTGCGTGGCCCAGGAGTTCGCTGTGTCTCCCTCCATCAGGCTGAGGAGGAGCATCATCTTGGCATCATCTGTAGTGTAAACATCTTTGTTAACACGAAGGAACATGCGGAGCTCTAGGGAAAATCGGAGGGTGTCGCGTCTGTCGCCCTTGAAGGGCTTCGGCTTGGGGCCAAGTTCGCGCTTGGAGGCGGTCGAGGGTTTGGTTTCTTCGTCGGGCATTTTGTCAGCGGGGAGGGCAACATCGAGGGATCGGGTGAAGGCTGCTTCTTGTTGGCGTCGGAGTTCCTTGCGATGTTCTTCAGCTTCGTCAAGCTCGATTTGGACTTCGCGCGCGACTTGGAATTCGAGGGGTGTGATGAGTTCCTGGTTGTGTCTCCAAACCCAGAGATCCTGAACAGGGTTTGCACTAGAGGGTTGCCACTCAACTACTGTACGCCCTGGTGTTCCTTGCCGGTTCCGTTGATACGCGTATCACTTCCTGGTGACGCTGTCGAACTTGAATCCCCTGGGGGGGAAGAGGACAGTGGATCGGCGGGGCGGTGGGGAAGAGGATGCGGGTGGATCAAGGAAGGCGGTAAGGACGTCGGTTGCAAGGTCAAAGTCTTCGTCTGTGAGATAGTTGCCTCCTTGAAAGTACCAGTCTTGCCTGCTTTCTTCGGGAGGGTTGTGGGCCCAATGTACCGGTCTCTTGGTGTCTAGGGAGGTGAGGACGGAGTACTCGTATGGACAATAGTTGCGGAAGATACCCGGGGAGAACACGGGGGTGGGGGGATGGGTGAAGGTTTGGGAAGCGATGGTTCTAGAAGAAGTCGGCCGCGACGGGGTGACGACCGAGGAGTTTCTGGGTGAGGTAGCCGGCTTTTACAGCCTGGCGGATCTTGTGTTTGAGGTGACAGTGGCGGAGGGTCTTGCCCTTGATAGTGGGACGGAGGACTGGTGGCGGGGTGGATTCCGGTGTAGGGATTGCGAAATTGTAGACGGTGGGGAAGTTGTGTCGGATGATCAATGGAAGTAGATGGGTGTTGGAACAGGTGTGCCAGGTGGGGGAGTGAATTGAGAACTCAAACCGGTTCCGATCTACGTCAAAGCACGCAACGACACGAGCGTAGAGGCAGAGGATTGTCTGCCTACCGTGATCGTGATTCCAGCGCCACTCGTATATGCGGCAATTGACTCCGTGGACCTTCCAGGTATGTTCCCTACAGAGGAGTTCGAGAGCTCGTATGCGATCAACGGTGGCCGCGTTTGCTTGGGGCCAGGGGAACGGGGCGTTGCGATCGGGGTTGAATGCTTGGAGATTGAAGGTGAGAAGGATCGGTTCGGTGGTGGGTTCCAGGGTGGGGGTTTTTAACGTCGTAGAGACGGCAAGGGGGGTATAGGGGAGAGGGGTGCGAGGTAGGCGTAGGGTAGACTGTCCAGGTGTCAGAAACACAGTTTATGAGACCGATGGAACCGCCTAAGTCGCGACGATGGGAGGAGCAAGAGAGAAAAGATGGATTCGAGAGTGTCAGGCCTAGGGTAGTGCAACGTGCGCTACAGTACCGTATGACAAGATGGACAGTCTAGGGAAAAGGGAAGAGAAACACTGTCCTTATATACAAGTGGGAACGATGGTGCGATGCAATGCAATAGTGGTGCGAGCGGGGGGAACAATAAGAAAGGAGTCATGGGGCGGAGGACGAAGGTCCGTAGCAATGATGTCATAGATAAGGATGCGGAACCCCGCTCGGAAGTCCGGGCAATGACGTCGTTGAAGCATGTGATGCAAGGGAAAGTCATGTGCCGTGACGCGTCGCGTGTACGAGGTCTGCAAACGAAGAGAGAAATGGAGCGATCCGTGACAGGAGTTGGTGGTGGGAGAAGGAGGAAGGAAGTCATGAGACGGGATGTCGCGACTTCCCGTTTGGCGATGTGCGTCGGCAACTGCCGGAAACTGCCCAGCCACGGCAGTTGCCCGCACACATCGCCAAATGGGAAGTCGCGTTATTCCTTTTCCTTCCTCCGACCACCCTTCTCCGACCACCCTTCTCCGACCACCCTCCTCTGACCGTCCTCCGACCCTCCTCCGACCGACCTCCGACTGACCTCCTCCGACCGACCTCCTCCTCCTCCCCTTCTTCCGACCACCCTGCTCCGCTCCCCCGCTCATGGTGAAAAAAAACACACCCATCGGCATGCAACAGCTCACGAACACTGAAGAGTTCTAAAACAGAGAGTCGATGGGCATGCTCGGCGAGGGCTTCATTTGGTGTGTTGTCCCCGCTCGCTGCTCCCCCCATTCCCTCACTCTCCCTCCCCCCTTTCCCCTTGCAGCCCTCTGCCCCCGTCGTCCGCATGCGCTCCCAACGGCACTCTTGCAGCGCCGCAGCGCTCCCCACTCGCTCCCCCGCATCTAACAACATGTTCCGGGGCACCAGCGCATCCGCCCAACCCCCAGTGAGCCCCGCTGCCCCCTCTCCTCTCTCCCTCTCCCTCACCCCGTATTGCAGAGTGCCCCGCGACACCCCCTATGCTCACGCCGCCACTGCTGCCGTCCTTTTGTGTTGGACGGTGCACTTTGCATGCCAATGCACCCCCATCCAAGGTGTTCCTTTATCCCTTTTCCGCTCTCCGCATTCGTGCGCCCTGTTCCGTCCGCCGTCGCCACCCCCCACTTTCCTTGAGCGTGCCACCCACCGACCCATTGCCACGGCATCCAGGCCCAGTATAGATTCTGGGGGCCGTGCACGGGCACGTGAACCAGTGACCGCATCGCATCTGCTACGTTGCGCCAATCAGCAGGATCGGAGCCGGTGGCAGTCGAGCGCACGCGAGATGTTGAAGTGCGTGTGTGCAACATGCAACACTGACAAGTCCATGCACAGTACTTGGTGAGCGTGTGAGCAGTATATGGTGGGTGTGCAGCAGTTGGAGGCAGGAGCAAGTGTGAGCAGCGGTGCCGCTGTGGTCGGCGACAATCCTTGGCCTCGCCGACACCTCCTGCCCCATATGTGAACACATATCACATTCCCGACGACTTCAAAGGTCCCGACGTCCCCAAGGTGTCCAATGGTCCCGATATCTCCGATGATTCCGATGGTCCCAATGTGTGTCTCCGAAGATTCCGATGGTCCCGATATATCTAACATGTCCGATGGTCCCAATGTGTCCGATGGTCTGGATGGTCTTGACATGTCCGATGGTCCCGATGTGTCCGATGATCCCGACACATCCAACATCTCTGATGACTCTAACAAGTGTGTGCACAGGAGATGGTGGCAAGCTTGTTCAATGGCAGTGTACACATGTGCAGTACATGTGGGTGTGTAGCAGTCAACAGCAGGAGCAAGTGTGAGTAGCAGTGCCACCACTATCAGTGACAATTGTTGGCCTATCCTCCACCTGCCTTGTCTAACAACTCCGAAGGTCCCGATATCCCCAATGGTCCCAATGTCATATTTACAGGGGGTTGTGTAAGTTATTGTCAATAAATGGGTCACTCACCTCTATCCCTAGCACTGTCCCATTTCCAGGATTGTGCTGCTAGTGGAAGTCCTTGGACTGCTGTGAGAGCCTAAGCTAGCTCATAATGCTATTCATGGTGGTTAAAAGTCAAATTACACCCTAAAATACTGGGGGAAGGTTTATTGAATGTCCCGGGTTCTTCATAAGAAAACACTCTTCCTGCACCCAATTTCACTGAAGTGTCTTCAGTTGGCTGACATCACTCCTCTATTTCCAGTCAAACAATCCTCCAATGCCCATCTTCTTCCATCTCTTATGCATCATCTTTATTGCTATACTCGGCTGTGGTAACACTTCTTGGGAGCCTGTCATCCCGCCGGATATCTTCCAGTGAATCAGATTTTAATAAATTTCAGAGGTGACATAGTGGTCCTGAGGTCCTAGATATAGTAGTGTTGGGTTGGAGCCTCATGGAGTACTGTAGTATCTACAATCCAGACTCATGTGGGGTATGAGTAGGACATTCCATATATACCATATGGGTTATGAGTTTGTACTAAATTTGCTACTAGATGTGAGATATACTCATTGTGAGGAAGGAATTATTCCTCAACATTTGTGTGGGCGCGGGAATCCAATATTGCATAGCTTTATATATCAGCAATGGTGGTTGAAGGGGTTTGTGGAGGCCTTCATTGGTGGTGTTAGGATGTTTGGTGCTTTCTGTGAGTACCTTATACCACTCAAGGATATTAGCCCCAATATGAAGAGCATAGTCAACATTTGCCTGTTTGAGTTTGATCGGTTAGAGACAGTCGGAGATTTTTGGAGATACTGTAGTTTTTTGACCAAGTGTTCATTTTTTTCCAGAAATTTTGGAATTAGTGCCCACCAGTGAACCTTGATTTCTCATCGGAGCTCATTGGCGGGGTTCCCAGAAATCCAGTGTTACGTGTTACAAACAGTTGGTCAAAAACTATAGTAAAGGTTATACTTATACCTTTCACCTTTTTGCAAGTTTGCTAGACTTGTGTTGCACTTGTTTCTATTTAGGCCTCAGGTTAATTTCATGCTGGGGATAGGTTACACAAAAGGGAGACTTGGAGTTGTCCAGGCTTAAGCACTGAATGAGTTCCATGCTCCGAAGCACTGTGAGAAAAAGTCAAGTGTTGGAGCTGTTAGTTTACACAACCTAACCCCGCTACTTGATTCTATGACACATTGCTAGTATACTATGCAAGACATAAAAAAACTTATCACAACTTTATACATGTTCAAAAAATATCGGAGCTGATGGAGATGGTATGGAGAAGTTGGAAGAGATGGTGGAGTGTGAGGGTGAGGCGTATTAAATACTCTCATTGCATGTCCATAATCCTCTGCAGACTCTGGCAGGGAGGTTAGATTAGTTGTAAGTAGGCCCTTGACCTGTTGTATGAGTATATAACTGGGCTATCAGATTATCCTCTGATTAGTAGTATAGTCGAAGATGTGACATGAGGAATTGTCGGAGGTGACAGATGAGGTAGAAATATGTGATTACAAAGGAATGTCAGTGCTCACTTGGGTCAGTGGAGAAGGGTTTTTACTACTTCCGAGTAAATGAATACTCCAACATCATGTAACTGTTACAACTCCGATAAGGTATCTCATTTTCCCTTACCTTATTCGGAAGGACGTCGCTAAACGACGGATTACGACTGTGCCCCAGTTCGTAACCGTCTCAACGACGCAACCACGACAGTGCCACAGATTGTCACCGTCTCAACGGCATAGCCATGACGGTGCCGCAGATCGTCACCGTCTCAATGGCATAGCCACGACGGTGCCACAGTCTCGTCTCCGTAGATACTTGATACAACCGTCGCTCAATGTACATATGTTTACTCGACCTCCTTTCTTATAAAAGGAGGCTCAACGAACGAGCTATTCCCCAGCTCGTTGTCACGGATCGCTCCATTTCTCTCTTCGTTTGCAGACCTCGTACACGCGACGCGTCACGGCATATGACTTCCCCTTGCATCACATGCTTCAACGACGTCATTGCCCGGACTTCCGAGCGGGGTTCCGCATCCTTATCTATGACATCATTGCTCCGGACCTTCGTCCTCCGCCCCATGACTCCTTTCTTATTGTTCCCCCCGCTCGCACCACTATCACATCGCATCGCACCATCGTACCCACTTGTATATAAGGACAGTGTTTCTCTTCCCTTCTCCCTAGACTGTCCATCTCGTCATACGGTACTGTAGCGCACGTTGCACTACCCTAGACCCCGGCACTCTCGAATCTATTTTCTTCTCGCTCCTCCCATCGTCGCGACTTAGGCGGTTCATTGGTCTCATAAACTGCGTTTCTGACACTCGTTCTCTTTGTAAATACAGGACTGTTCTAATAAGAACCTCCTCTTAAGCATACTAAAGAGAACCTAAGCAATTACCATCGAAAGCTCGCCTAAGTATTCCGCGAATACTTACTGCTTCGCCTATCGACCTTCACCTTCGTACAAACCGAGACGTCTGGATCACCTGATCCCACTTCTCACGCGTAAGAGTACTGTAGCCTGAGCTGCTTGTCACGTGATAAGGACCGTCCATAACACTAGAACGAGCTCTCCTCTACATTAGCTCACCCTACAGTTTGGCGCAGAGCGTCAAACAAAACACCCACCACGGAGTCAGCGGAACAACCCGCTGAAAAAAGACCATCAGATTTTGAGATCCCTCAACTCCAATCAAACTGCAGTCGAGAATTCCCCAACGGAAACGAAGATCATCGCTGGACATTTGATCCCTATAATCTCATTTTTTACTACGACGGAGCCCTCATCGCAAAGGAAAGCAAAGGGACATACATATACCAGTGGAACCCACCCATATACAGATACAACCTTCCCCCAGCAGCAGAATACTACAAAGATAGATCCAAAAGAGAACAGGAAGACGGAAGCTACGACAACTCACATTGGAAGCGCCCAGATTATTCAAGACCTCATATCGGGCCCCTCTCATCAGAAGAACTCTGGAAACACCTGGACGCACAGAAAGTTGAAGAGAAGCCTTACACCGGGAATATTAAGGACTACTGGGAATTTGATCCAGATACCGACACAGCCGATACAACAACCGAACCACAGAACCCTCAAACCGAACTCCAGCATCCTCAAGAACCCGCAACAACCACACCGCCTCCAGAGGAAACCGCGCCAGAACCTAAGAGAACTATATCAAGCCCCCAAATTAAGTCCGATTCCTGTTAAGGACGGTCCTTATCACGTGACAAGCGGCTCAGGCTACAGTACTCGTGTGTGTGAGAAGTGGGATCAGGTGATCCAGACGTCTCGGTTTATGCGAAGGTTGAAGTCGATAAGCGAAGCAGTAAGTCTTCTCAGAAGACTTAGGCGAGCTTTCGACTTACATCAGCAACTTGACACATTTTGTTTCAAGGTTGTGGTGACTTGACACCGTGTTTTGAGCATTGGACAGTTGGCTGAACTTGGGGGAGCGACTTTTATTGGCCAATACACCCCAAACTAAAAGTACTGATGCCAATGCCTCAACTTCACCTGATAGATATAGAGATTCCCAACTCAATCTCAATTCAGTTACAATTCGAACAAGTTGCCAAGTACACGGAGTGATTTATTGTATTGTAGGTAGACGAGAATACAAAATATCAAAGCTATTGTGATCAGCCCATTTATTGAGATAGAAGAGACGGAACCAGTTAAGCGAGTCCGAGAAATGCATATCAGGATTTACCATAGTGTGGCCAAATATAGGGAGAAGATGTGCGGACCAATGAATAGAATCAAGGTGAATAACTTGGAGATCGGGCTTCCCATTGCGTAAGGTATCGGGACGAAAGATCCACATGCCTGTGTCTGCATCAGGAACAGCATCAGTCCAAGAAAACCACTGGATAAGCGCGCAGGGAAATGTTTGACCGGAATACTTGAACGAGAAGAGCATCTTGACTCGAGCAACTTCCGGTTGGTCACCAGGCCCTTGTCCTTCAGGGTCCACACTGACGAGAGCACAATCCCGGTGTTCTCCATCGCTTCTCCAAGATGGTGTGGATCGTATGTACTCACGTCGCATGCCTCCAATGCCAGATGGATCTGAAGGGGCGTGAAAAAGGACCATGGCGGAATGGAAGACACGAACGCGGTCACGAAACCGTTCGCGGATACGGTTGGCAGTGACGGAGTTGGGGTTTGGGTCGTCTGTGAACTGGTCTCGCAAGAAGGCATATACAAGTTCACGGAGATTGGGTACACCGATGGAGGTACCAACATCGCCGACGCGCCGTGGATAATTACGCTCTGAGAAGTCATGTTGGAAAACACGCGAACAATGGAAACATTCACTCACGAGGTCGTCTAGCCATCACAACCCGGTTGATCACTGTCTTGGGTTTGTCCATAGGCCCCCCGTCGTCTCCACGGACAAGGTCCTCTTCCTGCATGCCAGCAGCCTCTCCCGCCGCATCCCTAGCCGGTTGAATACCAATCTCTACCAGTAAACCTTCCAACAGTTCAAGCACCCATGCAATGAGCGAACCGCTAAGCATCCCTCGCTCTTTGAAGTCTACCTGCGTCGCGGCCATCTTGTCGATCCGTTGGTTCGTCAACAGCATTTGCCGCAGAGCCTTGTAGCGGTTAGATCTGCGCCACGGCTCCTTGACGGCCTTAATATGCTTGGCCTCGGTGATTGATGTACACAGCCCGTTAGGGGCGCCGAACCACTCGATTAGTTGACGGTAGTGTTTCATGGAGTGTTGACGAGGGAGAGAAAACCCCTCCGGGCCTGGTGAGCGGACACCGCAGGTTTGAAAGATTATTCGGTACTTGTGGAACCAAGCAAGGGCTTCGTCGAGGTCATCGAGGTCCTGTTCCGTGAGCTCCGAACGCCGCGCGATATAGCAGAAGTCGATATACGCGGATATGGCTCGAACCATATCTGCCGGGACATGGCCCTCAATGGCATTGACATATACCTACATACGTAGACCGTTGTCAGTGCGCGTGGCTTCGATGAGCAACGGACAGATGATAACTACCTTCATCAAGGCTTTGGAGTCGTCGCCTGTCCATTGCTTGAAGTTCCGGCCTTCGTGAAACCGTCGCATTCCGGGGAACGCAGGCGCAAGTGCGATCCTGCACAAAAGATGTTAGATAATGATACACTCCAAGACGAAATGACGTACCGACGATCTATGTCGTCCATGATCTCTTTTGCTCGCGCTGTGCCATGCGTAACCTCCAGATACTCCCCTACCCACGTTACGAGGTGATCTTTGAAGCCACCCTTAATTAACTGGTGGAGGAGGTCCATGGACAAGAGTTCATTGATGTCGGCGCACGGAAAACTGTCTGTAAAAGGCTAGAAAAGTAGTATGGGTTAGCGGAACACATCACAAACGGCCTTGCTACCTACCGTGATATCGCCAACAATCCCATAACCATCCCATAGTTCCGCGAGCGAGAACAGATCAACGGCTTGCTCGCGATGCTCTTGAGATCGGGGAAGCGCGGGCCCGCCATCGAGGTCATTTGGAGGTGCTGTACATCTGACAATGAACATATCAATGGCATGTTCGTGAGATCAAGCCGCACGAGAACTTACTTGGGACACCAGTTTTGTACAACCGAAGCGAGGAGAACTTGTTCCGGGTAGTCTGCAATATAGGGTCCAAGCCCGTATATTACGCGCCGGTAGTGTCCATCGGGACACATAATGACCTCGGGCACAGTCATGTGAGCCTTGAGAGGTTCAAATATTGCTGCGAGTGATGAGTGGAATAATCGTCGACGGAACTTGCGGAATAACGCCGAGCTTCCGTTCTGTCTATTAACTGCGAAGGACAGACAGTCAGTCACAAAAGCTGCAGGTGCATGGTCGGCAAGTCTTACCTTTTGGGACGGAGAGAAATGAGACGAGTGTTACAGCGCCTCGATGCGCGTGCCGAACATTGTTATGAACATTTTCGACGGACTGGTACAATGGGTAGAAGTCATTCTGACCCGTCGCAACCGAGACCGTCGTCTTGTCGCTACCACCGAGTATGGGCATGAACCCAAAGGTAGCAATGTAACAAGCAAAAATACGCACGCATTGTTTCCATGCCCAATTTCCGGACATGAAGTCCTTATATTTCCGGCATCCCTCAGGCTTCTCCTGCGTCGCATCCTCCCCCTTGACAAACTCGTGGTACGGGACGTAATCCCATTCGCCATCGAAGTCTCGGTTGGATAGATGTTGGTGGGCGATAGTAAGCGGATCGCGCGTCCATACTTCGTACTCCTCGTCCATCCACTTCGGGACATTTGTGGGTGGGCGTTCACCTTGATAGCGTACCACGAAACATTGCCAAGGTGCGTCGCCAGCCTCTATTGCATCGATCGCATCTTCCATCGCGGCATTGCTGGCAAATGGTGGACCTTCTTCCTTGTTACCGTGACTGATCTTGAGGCATAGGGCGGCGAGGATCTGGTAGAGTTGGTCGATACGAGCTTTGCCTAGTTGAACTTGAGTAAAGCAGAAGTCGGCGAGTTCGTATCCAATACGATCGCCGAACAGAGCCCAGTTGCCGCGATCGTTGTCTTTCGGAGGGGGAGGTGTGTCGTGCGGAAGGTCTTGACCATTGCGGTCGCATGGGGTACCTGTTTGTAAATCAGAACCACCCAGAACGAGGGTGGCAAGTTGCGTACCATCAAGAATTGGATGGCATACGCGCTCTTGGAAGTGTTCGTGTTGAGGCTCCTCATCGTTATGATCATCATATCTGAAGGGATCGTCGTCGAGGTCGTCTTCGCTGTCATGGATGTCTCCATCGCTATTGGGTTCTGGGAGTGGAAAGTCGTCTTCATCTTCACACGACGAGGAGGAGCTTGAAGAATCTGAGTCAACAAAAACGGGATGCCAGGTGTTTGTGTGTCGAGTTAAGCCAGAGAGAGAACGAAAGTCTGAGTGACCGCATTGCGAGCAGATATAGCGAGTGTAATTATAAGACATGTAGTTTCTGGGGGATGGGTGTGAGAGTTGCGCTGGTAAGTGGACGCGCAAACACACTTACATATTTCGAGCTCCGAGCCAGCCACGTCACAGTCTGGTTAGTCCTTTTCTTCCTTACAACGGCCTGCCTTCCGTTGTCCCCCCATCCCAGTCCAGCCTTAAATTTCCGGTCTTCCACCATGCCACCTAAAGGTTCTCGCCCTAAGGGTACACGAGGAAGCACGAAACAGAAACTTACCGACACTCAGACCGATTCTGCAGTCGCGTCCGGACTTGGTGTAGGCAAGAAGCCAATTCCGCTGAAGTCCCTGGCGCCGGTAGAGTCTCCTGGATCGACAGCTGCCACAACGGAACGGGGCCGTGCTCGGTGAACCACACGGCAGGCAGTTGATTATCATGCGCTTGATGGCCGCCCTCCCCCTCGACGCTCGGGCGCGGAGGTCACTGCTGAGAAAAAGGAAAAGGTTTGTGCTCGTGAACAAGCTACGCAACAAAGGCAGGCCAATATCGAGGAGTTCACCGCGTTCGAGAATGACGTCGAATCCAAGGACGCCCAGAGCCGAAAGGAAGCAGCAAACCCACCTATTCGTTCTCAAGTCAAGCGTCGGCAAAGGCTTTCTTCGCGGTCTAAGTCCCCAGAGGCTGCCACTGACAGTGACAGTGACGAGGGCTCCGAGGAGGTAACCTGTTAAACTTTCTGTGATTAATGGTCTGTTCATTCAGAATACAGATCAACGAGGTTGATGAAGACGGCTTACTTGCAGAATACGAAGGGAGCATGGCAACGACACCTGCTACAACGGATTTTGACGGCGAAGATGGCGAAGACGAAGAAGAATCGTTCGCCCCTTCCCGCCGTTCGAGTCGTAGCCGTAAGTCAATAAGGTCCTCCGATCTTGACGAGGAAGAAGAGGCCGAACGGTTTGAAGTCGAGAACGATAGGGAAGCGGCGATGGAGGTGGACGAGCCGGAAGTCTTGGTTGCGGTAGTACGAGAACCACGAACACGAGTGAAAAAAGGTGTCCAAGTCCGAACGGAGGTTGAAAGTTCGCGCGTCTTACTTGCGCAAGCCACCGCCGCCGAATCCCACGCCGCTGATCCATAACCTCCACCCACTGGACGCAAGCGTGCCTCCACTGTGACACAAATCCACGGGTACATGTTTTACACCTCACTTACCTTGATCTTCTTTTTGGTTTGACCACGTTTAGTTCGTCATCTTCAAAGAAGGCAAAGAAAGATAAGATGAAGAAGGCGGATGCTGGTGCGCGACCAGGATTCGTGAAATCCACCTCGACTTTGCCGCGCCACTCCCTGGCGCCGCCGCCGCCGCAGAACATCTCGCAAGAAACGCACGACAACGACGGCAACGACGACAACGAGGAGGAAGATGAAGGATTTCAAGAGCAGTATGGAGGATTCCAGGCCGATGATGATGACGAGGAAATGGAGCGCCGAGATGTGCGTACTTCCAACAAGAATGCAAAGGGGGCTGGTGCTATATCCATGGTACGTGTCCGATATCAGTTCGTCATCAATATCCTCTGACCATGTCATCTATTCTCGGCTACAGTCCATGGCAAAGGTCGAACAACGTCTTGTCGCGCCTTCCCGAAAGCCGAAGGCGCAGACGAAGGCGAAGGAGCTCACTCAGGCAGACCTACCGGAATCACTGAAAGAACACTGGCCCGTTCTTCAGGCGACCCTTGTGGCCTTTGTTGCCACCACGAACGATCGCGCCAGTCCTTTTGTCATCGACAACCCTGTCGAAGTCATCAAGAAGGTCTTCAATCATGTATACTCAAGTTCACGCTCGTACGCGAAGAATATCGGCCCCAAGGAAGTCGTCTACGAGCTGGTATGAAATCTCTTTCCTTTCACTTGGCAACGCAACCTCACTTTTTATTTTAGTCTCTCAACTGCATTCGGAATTGGCGTACCAAATTCCGGACGCAAAGCACTACAGTTCTCGAAGACTTCTTCGCTACATTCAGTAACCCCGACGCGATCGAGGCCTACGTCGCTTGTGTCGCCCCCAATAACGACGATCTCGACGATGATATGGAACCGGAACCTATGACATTCCATTGGCGGCAGTACAATAATAAGGTATGGCGTCCAATCTCGCTATATCATTGCTCACCATGAATTCCTCTAGGGAAAGAGGGGTAGCTACGAGAATCCATTACTTCTGAAGATCCTCGCGTCCCATCTTCAAGCCATCGCGAGTGCAGATGTCTCCTAGTTCAATGCAGACAAACCTATCTGGGCGTTGGTCTTATCCCTCGTAGCGGTGAGAAGCTCTCTAACATTGCCCCGTGTGCCGTCGCTGATTTGTCCAGCACGAGCGCGGTCTGATGCTATGGCAGGATGGTACCTTTGACAAGGACCAACAAAAAATTTGGATGAGCGACGACAACTGGGGCGACGTGGCCGCTAATTATTTCACGGCCGTCAAACCCTTGAGCGACGGTAAATGGGCCAAGATTATGGCCGGCGCAAGGAAGTTTTGCACTGTCAGCCACGCTCGTCGCGCGATCTCAGGCCGTGGTGGTAGCGCCGCCTCGATGCACAAGGCCAAGGCGCGTGAGATAGTAGAGGAGTCGGACCCGGATGATGAGGATTGACGAGATTGGTACGCTGCTCTATATTACTGTATACATTCCCTGACAGTTTAACAGGGGCTGTGACGAGGAGCATTAATCTCTACTAGGTTGGTCTGCTTTCATCGGCGGTTGGGATTGCGGTTGTGATGGGCATTGCTGGTGGTTGGGAGTTGGCATGGGTTTGGGGATTGGTGCGCCAGCGAGATGCGTGAGGTTATGACTACCATGACATTTATGACATATACACTACATACATGCTTTGAATGCTATAATCATGCTACCACATTGGGCTGGAATGAGTACAAAGCTATCTGAGGAATTGATGATGAGTTCTTAGTGTGTTGAGGTTAGGTTTTGATCAGCTTGTACTTTGTGGCTATGTTGGTGCTAACCTGAGGGTGGGTTGACTGCGAGTTGGCCGAGAGTTCACCCAACTCCCCAATGATACATGCCCTGGGGGAAGGTTGGTGGATTGGGTTGTTTCAGTGGTTTCAGTGGTTCACCAACCCTTCAACTCACCTAAACACACCCCAACAAATTGTGTTGAATTGCTGATGTCTCCTAGGGCCGCTCTTTCTGCGAGTTCTTGTGCTTTAGTTGCTCTTGCCATTATCCAGGTATTGGTTTCGTTCATTTCTTCTGCAACTGGTATCGTTTCTATGTTAGCTTTCCCATAGAATGTTCTGATCGTCTTGATCTCGACGAGATCAGAATCGAATTCGGGATCTTCTTGTTCTTCCATTGTTGCGTGATTGTCAGAAACGCAGTTTATGAGACCGATGAACCGCCTAAGTCGCGATGATGGGAGGAGCGAGAAGAGGGTAGATTCGAGAGTGCCGGGGTCTAGGGTAGTGCAACGTGTGCTACAGTACCGTATGACGAGATGGACAGTCTAGGGAGAAGGGAAGAGAAACACTGTCCTTATATACAAGTGGGTACGATGGTGCGATGCGATGCAATAGTGGTGCGAGCGGGGGGAACAATAAGAAAGGAGTCATGGGGTGGAGGACGAAGGTCCGGAGCGATGATGTCATAGATAAGGATGCGGAACCCCGCTCGGAAGTCCGGGCAATGACGTCGTTGAAGCATGTGATGCAAGGGAAAGTCATGTGCCGTGACGCGTCGCGTGTACGAGGTCTGCAAACGAAGAGAGAAATGGAGCGATCCGTGACATTACCCCCCCTTTAAGACGCGCTTTCGCCTGGAGCGCAATGTCATCTGCAAGGGTAGATGCGAGGAAATCGTCAAAGGAGATGCCGAGGGAACGCACAGGGCGGGGCGCATTTGGATGGCGTTTGTGGAAGGCGTCGATCATGTCGGTGACTTTTGAGAGCGAGGAGCGAGGGAGCCAGGTATTCTCGGAGTCAGGATAGCCTGCCCACTTGACGAGGTATTGTATGCCTTTCTTGTTGCGGGTCGGCTTCGAGTCGATGATGTCTTCAACGTCATATTCTTCCTCGTCATCAACGAGGTCAGGCGGCGGTTGTTCATAGTTTGGACCATGTGCCATTGTCTCTTTGTACGCGGTGAGCAGCGAAGCATGGAAGACCGGGTGGATTCTCCACGTCTTTGGCAGCTTCAGGCGGTAGTTTACTGGGCTAATGACGTCAATGATCTCGAAGGGTCCAAATCGTTTGGCAGCAAGCTTAGCTTTCGGCCTCGTCGTCTTCAGGTTTTTGCCTTCGAGCCAGACCTTGTCTCCGACGGCAAACAGTGTCGATTTGCTGATCGTGTCACCGTTGTAGTGCTTCATTAAGTCGGATGCGAGGGCAAGGCTGGCCTTAATCTCCTGTCGGACTTCTTCAAGTTGACGGAGGCGTTCTTCAACTGCAGGGACCTTTGAGGACGGGTTTACGGATGGGTACATCTTGGGGAGGAAGCCGTAGAGGACTTCAAAGGGGGCCTTTCCAGTAGCTGCATGGGTGCGGGAGTTGTGAGAAAACTCGAAGAAGGGCAGCCACTTCACCCAGTCATCCTGACGGTAGTTGCAGAATACTCGCAGGAACTGTTCAAGGTTCTGGTTCTCGCGTTCGGTTTGGCCGTCTGTCTGTGGGTGATACGCTGTGCTGAGGGCGGACTTGATCCCGAGCTTCTCGTTGAGTGTACGCATCACCTGTCCAGCAAATTGGGGTCCACGATCCGAGATGATCTTGTCTGCTAAGCCGTAGTGTCGGTATACCTTGTCGAAGAGAATGTCGGCCGTGCCATCACTGGTGATCTTCGTTGTACATGGGGTGGTAACCACCATCTTGGTGAGGCGGTCAACCACGACATTGACGGCATTATAGCCTTCGCAGTCAGGGAGCTCGACAATGAAGTCGGTAGAGATGACGCCAAATGGTCGGTCGGGTACTTCGTTCGGGATCATGTCGACGTGGGGTCGGCTGCTCTGCGTCTTTGTCGACTGGCAGGTTGCGCATCCTGCTACGAAGTCGCGGACGAAGACAGACATGCCAGGCCACCAATATTCACGACTCACAAGTTCGTAAGTCTTGAAGCGACCAGGGTGTCCAGCCAGGGGCGATTCATGGTACATTTTGACAATGTCGCGTCGCAACTCGTCATCTGCAGGGACATATACCTTTCCTCTAAACAGGACCAGGCCTTCTTCGTAGTTCCACTCTTGAAGGTTCTTGACGAGTGTACGTGGTCCATTTCGTAAGATGGCATCCAGAGCTTGAACGACCTCGATGTCCTTGGTCTTGCAGTCGCGGATACGTCGTCGGAGTTCAACATCGCCGAGGGAGGTTACTGCTCCTGGCCTTGTTGCACGTATCTGGAAGTACTTGGGGTCGAGCAAGATACGCTCCTTGTTGTCATTCTCAACGCCCTGCTTGTGATCAGGTCGTCGGGACATTGGGTCTGGGCGATGGGATACTCCTGGTTTGTGAACGAGCGCGAAGTCAAATCGAGTGAGGAATAGAGCCCAACGTGCCTGTCGGCGGCTCAGCTTCTGTGCCGTCTTGAAGTGTTCCAGGTTCTTGTGGTCTGTCCAGATTTCGACGGTGTCGGGGGCGCCTTCAAGGTAGTGGCGCCAGGCTTCGAGCGCACGGATGATCGCGAGTAGCTCCTTGTCGTAGATGTCGTAGTTGCGTTCCGGTTCGGACAGGGCCTTGGACAGATACGCCACTGGATGCCAGTGACCGTCGTTGCCTTTCTGCGAGAGTATACCTCCAGTAGCAAAGTCCGAGGCGTCAACTTCGACGAGGTAGGGTTTCCTTGGATCAGGCATAACTAAGACAGGGGAGGAGGTGAACGCAGCTTTAAGTGCGTTAAACGCCGTCTGGCATTCCGTCGACCAATTCCATGTGCAGTCCTTCTTTGTCAGGTCGAACAGAGGTCGTGCGATCTTGGAGAAATCCTTGATGAAGCGTCAGGTAGAAATTACCAAATCCGAGGAAGGATTGTACATCCTTGACCGTCCGGGGTGTCGGCCAGTCCTGGATACCAGCTACCTTGACGGGGTCCATGGCGATCTTGTCGTGCGAGATAATGAGTCCGAGGTATTCAACGGAGTCCTGCTCGAAGACACATTTCTCTGGCTTAAGGAACAGGTCATTGTCTTGTAGGCGTTGGAGAACCTGTCGCACTATGGTACGATGTTCCTCCATAGTTCGAGTGAATACGAGGATGTCGTCCATGTAGATGATGACTTTGCCCGAGTCGATAAGGTCCTTGAAAAGTTCGTTCATCATTGCCTGGAACGTCGCGGGGGAGTTCATAAGGCCGAAGAACATCACCGTAGGTTCAAAGAGGCCACGATTCGTCTTGAACGCAGCCTTCCACTCGTCGCCTTCCTTGATGCGGACGTTGTTGTACCCCCAGCGGACGTCCATCTTGGAGAAGATCTTTGCACCTTTGAGGCGGTCGACAATTTCTGAGATCAGCGGCAAGGGATACTCGTTCTTGATGGTACCCTTGTTTAGCTCTCGATAGTCCTGTACAGGCCGCAGCTTCCCATCCTTCTTTTTGACGAAAAAGAACGGACTTGCCTGCGGCGACTTCGATGGGCGAATGTAGCCCTTCTTCAGGTGGTCGTCGAGGAAGGTATCGAGCTCGATCTGCTCGGAGGGGGAGAGCGGATAGATCTTGCACGGCTTGGGTTCGAAGCCGTCCTTCATGTCGATGGCATGATCCCATGGTCGTCGGTCGGGTAGTCGTTCAGAGGTTTTCTTGTCGAATACGGGTGCAAAGTCGCGGTATGGAGGGGGAACCAAGTCTTCAAAGGTTTGCGGACGTGCATTTTCCTTTGAGTGCTCTGCAAGCTCCTGCGCCTTGGTGAAGCCCGCGCGGATTGGTACTGCCTCCGGGTTAGGGCCGTCAACTTCAGGAAGAATCCCAGCACGACGCAGGCCATTGATCTCCCAGTCTCGGAAGACTCTGGGTCGTTCGTCGTCGTCTTCAGTGAAAAGGCGGGCAGGTAGAGGTGAGAGATGGGATGTGCGGATACGAACACCTTTGACCCTGCGCGCGGGGATGACATACGTAGGGATAGGGGCCCAGGAGACATACACTGGTTCTGGGAAGGGGTCGTCCAGGACTAGAGGTACCTTAGGGGGCGCATCAGCTTGAACCTTTCGCTGTGATCGGGTCGACAATGATGTTCGCGGCTTTGTTGCAAGGTTTGTCACGGTCGGTTCGGAGAGGGTGCAGGAGGGAGGGCAGCGGAGCATGTCAACACGATCTTGCTGCCAGTCTATGGTGGGGTTATGCTCATCGAGCCAGTCTGTTCCAAGGATCATATCGTGATCACCGATGTCGGTGATGAAGAACTCAGCTTCTTCCTCATGGTATGCCTTTGAGTCTTGCGAGTATATCCGGATTCGCTGGGTCGTCGTGTCACGTACCCAGCCCATGATGTTCTCGGTGCCATCCACGTTACGCACGGGGAACGGGTTTTCTAGTTTTCTCGTGGTCAGCTTCTTGCGTTCAGCAAAGCTTCGATTGATGATGATTCCTTCTGCACCGCTGTCAAGCAGTGCATCTGCGTCGATTTGTCGGCCTGTCGCTCGTCCAATCATCTTGACTCTGAGCGTTATCGAGGGTGTTTGCCTGTTCTTCGTGACAGTAGAGAGGTGCACACACGATGGATACGATTGCTCACATGAGGTCATAGATGATAATACAGAAAAGCGATTGTAAGATGCCGATGATACAAGTCCTTTGCCTCCGCCAGACGACGCGACTGGGGGGCGTTTCAAAAATCCTGCGACTCCAGGATATCCTTCAACAGTGCCACTGCCTGTTCCTTACCTTCCACGTCCAGATCCTTCAGCTGGCGGGTGATTGCCGCGATGGTTTTGGACGGGTCGAGAGCTGCTTTCGCAGTGGACGGAGCCGTGTTCGTCGGCAGGGGAGGGGCCTTGGACCCAGTCTCTACTGCGCCCACTCGTCGCGCGCTCGAATCGCGGTTGGGGCAGTCGCGAGAGACGTGACCGGCTTGTCGACACATGAAGCACTTGCCTTCGCGCATCATCTTCGCGCGCTCGTCGTCCGTCAGCTTTGCAGGGCGGGTCGAGGTGTTGGTGAAGGCGCCAACTCGGCGTGACGCGGAGTCGTTGGTCGAACCGTTTGAGGTGAGCGCGACAGCCCCCTTGGACTGACTGCTCTTCCTCTCCGGGTTCTCTTCGAGCCACTGGTGGTTGATGCGGCGGGCGCGCTCCTTCCACTCCGCGAGCTTGGTGGGGAACGGGTACGACCGGGCCACCTGCTTGCCGAGGTCACGCTGAAGTCCCTTTTTGAAAAAGTGGATTAGCGCCTCGTCGTCATACGCTGACATGGTTGCCAGCATCTCAAACTCGGTGATAAAGTCAGTGACGTCCCGGGTGGTCATTGCGAGCTCGTTGATCTTACGCTGAGCCTCTATCTTCGGATCGACGGGCACGAAGTCTTTGCCAAACCTCTCGAAGAGCTCTTTGTAGGAGCTATAGTGGAGTGTTGGGGGCGTGGGGTCGAGGGTGTCGGCGTCTTCCTTCTCGTCTTCGTCGGCGAAGAGTTCCATGCGGCGATGCGTGGCCCAGGCTTTCGCCGTGTCGTCCTCCATCAGGCTGAGGAGGAGCATCATCTTGGCGTCATCTGTGGCATAAACATCTTTGTTAACGCGCAGGAACATGCGGAGCTCGAGGGAGAACCGGAGGGTGTCGCGTCTATCGCCTTTGAATGGCTTTGGCTTGGGGCCGATCTCCCGCTTGGAGACGGCAGGTTTGGATTCGGCATCGGACATCTTGTCGAAGGGGAGGGGGACGGTGAGGGATTGGGCGAGTTCTTGATCAAGGCGGCGTAGGGTTTCTCGTCGGCGTTCTTCTGCTTCTTCAACTTCGTCCTCGACTTGTTTTGCGACAAGGAAGTCGGCGGGGGTGAGGAATTGCTGGTTATGATGCCACGACCAGTGATCTTGGACGGGACTGAACGAAGTGGGCTGCCACTCAACTACTGATCGTCCTGGGGTTCCGTTCTTGTTCCGTCTATAGGCGTACCACTTCCCAGTTGTGTCGTTGTGGTTGATCCCTTCTGGGACTTCGATTACAGTACGTCGACGGGGTGGGGGCGAGTTGGTCGGAGGGGGGTTCAGGAAGCGCTGTAGAACGTCCGCAGCGGTGGCAAAATCTGATTCTTCGACGTAGGGTTGTTCGTCACGGTCGTCGAAGTACCAGTCTCGACGTTGCCGGTTTGGTTCGTCGTGCAGCCAACGTACGGATTCCTTAGTCTGCTGCGAGGTGAGGATATAGTATTCTTCGGGACAGTAGTCTCGAAAGACGCCTGGGGGGAGGTTCGGAGTGGGGGGACGAGGGGCTGTGGAGGACGTGATGATGGTCTAGAAGAAGTCCGCCGCGATGGGGCGACGGCCGAGGAGTTTCTTGGTGAGGTAGCCGGCTTTTACTGCCTGGCGGATCTTATGTTCGTGGTGGCGGCGACGAAGGGTCTTACCCTTGATGGTGGGACGGAGGACTGGTGGTGGGGTGGATTCGGGGGTCCGGCGGTTAAACTGGGAGACGGAGGTGAAACTGGTTTGGAGGATCGGGTTGGGGGCGTCCTGGATGAGGTATGTGTGGTAGGTGGGGGCGTGGAGGGTGAATTCAAGGCGTTCGAGATCTACGTTGATGCACGTAGTGATCCGGACGTATAGGGCGAGGACGACAGTACCGTGATCCTTGTGCCACCTCCACTCGAAGATGCGGAAGTTGAGGCCGTGCGCGGTCCAGGGATCTTTCTTGCAGAGGTTCTGTACGGGGACGAGGCAGTTGACGGTGACGGCGTCGGACCAAGGGTAGGGGAGTGGTGCGTCGTCGCGGGGGGTGATCGGCTTTCCGTTGAACGGGAGGAAAACCGGTGCGTTCGGGAGGTCCGTGGTGGGAGTTTTTAACGTCGTAGAGACGGCAGAGGTAGATGGAGAGAGGGGTGCGAGGTAGGCGTAGGGGTAGACTGTCCAGGTGTCAGAAACGCAGTTTATGAGACCGATGAACCGCCTAAGTCGCGACTGATGGGAGGAGCGAGAAGAGAGGTAGATTCGAGAGTGCCGGGGTCTAGGGTAGTGCAACGTGTGCTACAGTACCGTATGACGAGATGGACAGTCTAGGGAGAAGGGAAGAGAAACACTGTCCTTATATACAAGTGGGTACGATGGTGCGATGCGATGCAATAGTGGTGCGAGCGGGGGGAACAATAAGAAAGGAGTCATGGGGTGGAGGACGAAGGTCCGGAGCGATGATGTCATAGATAAGGATGCGGAACCCCGCTCGGAAGTCCGGGCAATGACGTCGTTGAAGCATGTGATGCAAGGGAAAGTCATGTGCCGTGACGCGTCGCGTGTACGAGGTCTGCAAACGAAGAGAGAAATGGAGCGATCCGTGACAGTGATGGTTCGTCGTTTGTTCTTCGAACTGTTGTAGAAAGGATTCGTCTTTTCCTTGGACGATCATCCTTTTACTTGTAGTGGAACACGTACTTGGGCATGTTTGTAGTGTAATCTGTTTCTTTCTCCAATCGATACTGGGGTTATGTTTTTTGAGCCAAGGGGTTCCTAAGATTACTTCGTCTCCTCCTAGGGCTGTGACGAATAGCCCTAAATTTTCTCGGTGAATTTCTCCGTTGATTCCTTCCATCGTCATCGGAAGATATACTTTCTGTTTGATCTCTCCTAGAGTGTTTCGAGATCCATCAACGTTGTATATTGGTATCGGCTTCTTAAGACGGATCAGATTCATCTTGTGTTTTTGTACAAAATCTGGATGGATTAGAGTGCTGCTTGCTCCGCTATCTAGTAGCGCTTTTGCTGCGGCCTTACGGAACTTTCCATGAAACATAACAGGTATATGAATTGATGGAGCGTGTGCTGCTCCGTCTTGGTACGACCTTATATACACTGTTCTATTTACGTCATCTTCTGTTTCCTGCACAGGAGATTGACTTGAAAAGTTCATTGTCTGTGTCCTTTCAACAGCCGCGGTTGAAGGACGATTCAAAAACCCTGATTGTCTTTGAACATGTTGGCGGTGCGTGCGAACGTTTCACTGTCCATCTTGTTCACAAGTTTGGTGATCTGATCAATCGGGGATTCTTCCGATGTTAGATTCGCTGTTCGTGCATTGATCGTTGTTTGGGTACATTTCTCTGGGCAGTTCCTGGAGATGTGTCCTGGCTTCCGGCAGTAGAAGCATGATCCTGATTTCTGGAGTTCGGTACGTTCTTGCGGGGTAAGGTGTCTGAAGTTTCGGCCGTTGTTTCCTGTTTGAGCGACTCTGGCGGTGGTAACGTTTCCTTTATTTCTGTTCCCTCTTCGGAATGGAACGTACGTCTGTGGTTTCTTGTACAGGAGTGTGAGATCGCTCGTCGGGTTCATTGGTCTCGTGTAATGTCGTTGAAACGCTTGAGCTTCTCGCCAGTTATTGTCAATGCGTAATGCGAGTTCATACCATTCGTCAATATCGTTCGAGATGTGGTCTCTCTTGAGAATCTCGACTACGATATCATTGCGCAGTCCTCTCTTGAATTGGTCGATCAGCGCTTTATGATCGTAACCGGCTTCCATGGCATAGTCTCTGAAGATCGTGATATAATCTTTGGTTTCCATGGTGCCTTGTTCCAGGCACTGTATGTTGAATCTAGCATCTCTTCCTGGGTCTATTTCCCCAAAGGTTTCTAAGAAGTGGTCGCGGAACATCGTCCATGGAAGGTATACTTCTGGATCTAGACCGCGATCTCGTATCTTGTCGATCTTGCTTATTAAAAGGGACGCCCAGTGGAGGGCAGGTCCATCGGTGAGATGCGAGAGTACGAATGTTATTTTGCGCATGTTGGCCGCATACACATTGGGGAATGCTATGAAGCGAAGTACGCATTGTTCTATGAACTTTGCTGCTTTTGCCCGGTCTCTTCCGTCGTATACTCCTAGTGCGTTCAGTTTGAATCCCTTATCCTTGTCTTCGGGTTTTTATCCGATTGTTCCTGTTCCTCCTGGTGGGGAATTCCCTGGTGGGTGCTTCGACTCTTTCGGAAGATCTGCGGTTGCTCCTCTTCCGAAGACGTAGTCTTGAACTCCTTTTCCTTTCTTATTATCGCCTGATCGGTCGGAAAGTGATGGTGATCGCGGTGATACCGTTCTCCATCCTACTGGGTCGACCATGCCAAGTCCTAGGGGGAATCGAGTCTCATGTCTCGGTTTTGCGGGATCGGCTGGTGTTGGAGTTGCAGGCGTCTGGCGCGGTACATTAGTCTCTCCAGGGGGGACATTGCCAAGTGCGGTGGCGGGGTTGGGTATTGAGGTGGCGGTGTCTCCCATTGATGTGATGTTTTCGGGTTTTCCGAATAGATTTCCTTTTCTTCCTCGTGTGGTTCTGAAGATGTCGTCAGGTGATGGGGATCTTGTTGGGTTCTCTGTATGTTCTTCCGTTTCTGCTGCGCTCGATGGGCTGCGTTCTCGACTTCCTCCGGGATCGGACTTAATTTGGGGGCTTGATATAGTTCTCTTAGGTTCTGGTGCGGTTTCCTCTGGAGGCGGTGCGGCTGTTGCGGATTCTTGAGGATGCTGGGGTTTGGTTTGAGGGTTCTGTGGTTTGGTTGTCGTATCGGCTGTGTCGGTATCTGGATCAAATTCCCAGTAGTCCTTAATATTCCCGGTGTAAGGCTTCTCTTCAACTTTCTGTGCGTCCGGGTGTTTCCAGAGTTCTTCTGATGAGAGGGGCCCGATATGAGGTCTTGAATAATCTGGGCGCTTCCAATGTGAGTTGTCGTAGCTTCCGTCTTCCTGTTCTCTTTTGGATCTATCTTTGTAGTATTCTGCTGCTGGGGGAAGGTTGTATCTGTATATGGGTGGGTTCCACTGGTATACGTATGTCCCTTTGCTTTCCTTTGCGATGAGGGCTCCGTCGTAGTAAAAAATGAGATTATAAGGATCAAATGTCCAGCGATGATCTTCGTTTCCGTTGGGGAATTCTCGACTGCAGTTTGATTGGAGTTGAGGGATCTCAAAATCTGATGGTCTTTTTTCAGCGGGTTGTTCCGCTGACTCCGTGGTGGGTGTTTTGTTTGACGCTCTGCGCCAAACTGTAGGGTGAGCTAATGTAGAGGAGAGCTCATTCTAGTGTTAAGGACGGTCCTTATCACGTGACAAGCGGCTCAGGCTACAGTACTCGTGTGTGTGAGAAGTGGGATCAGGTGATCCAGATGTCTCGGTTTATGCGAAGGTTGAAGTCGATAAGCGAAGCAGTAAGTCTTCTCAGAAGACTTAGGCGAGCTTTCGACTTAGTTACGTTAGGCTCTCTTTAGTAGCTTTAATAGGAGGTTCTATTCAGAACAGTCCTGTATTTACAAAGAGAACGAGCTGGGGAATAGCTTGTTCGTTGAGCCTCCTTTTATAAGAAAGGAGGTCGAGTAAACATATGTACATTGAGCGACGGTTGTATCAAGTATCTACGGGGACGAGACTGTGGCACCGTCGTGGCTATGCCGTTGAGATGGCGACGATCTGTGGCACCGTCGAGGCTATGCCGTTGAGACGGTGACAATCTGTGGCACTGTCGTGGTTGCGTCGTTGAGACGGTTACGAACTGGGGCACAGTCGTAATCCGTCGTTTTAGCGACGTCCTTCCTAATAAGGCAACAGGGAATGGAATACCTTGATCGAGTTGTAACAATTCCGGAGGAAGTCGAGAACGCAGCCCATCGAGCGCAGCAGAAACGGAAGAACATACAGAGAACCCAACAAGATCCCAATCACCTGATGACATCTTCGGAACCACAAGAGGAAGAAAAGGAAATCTATTTGGAAAACCCGAAAACATCGCATCAATGGGAGACACCGCCACCTCGATACCCAACCCTGCCACCGCACTTGGCAATGTCCCCCCTGGAGAGACTAATGTACCGCGCCAGACGCCTGCAACTCCAACACCAGCCGATCCCGCAAAACCGAGACATGAGACTCGATTCCCCATAGGATTTGGCATGGTCGAACCAATAGGACAAGTTCCCCTAGGATCAGGCATAGCAGAACCAACAAGATGGAAAATGCTATCACCACGATCACCATCACTGTCCGACCGATCAATTGACAATAAGAAAGGAAAAGAGGTTCAAGACTACGTCTTCGGAAGAGGAGCAACCGCAGATCTTCCGAAAGAATCGAAGCACCCACCAGGAAATTCCCCACCAGGAGGAACAGGAACGATCGGATCAAAACCCGATGACAAGGACAAAGGATTCAAACTAAACGCACTAGGAGTATACGACGGAAGAGACCGGGCAAAAGCAGCAAAGTTCATAGAACAATGCGTACTTCGCTTCATAGCATTTCCCAACGCGTATGCGGCCAACATGCGTAAGATAACCTTCGTACTCTCGCATCTCACCGATGGACCGGCCCTCCACTGGGCGTCCCTTTTAATAAGCAAGATCGACAAGATACGAGATCGTGGTCTAGACCCAGAAGTATACCTTCCATGGACGGCATTCCGCGACTACTTCTTAGAAACCTTCGGAGAAATAGACCCAGGAAGAGATGCTAGATTCAATATACAGCGCCTAGAGCAAGGCACCATGGAAACCAAAGATTATATTACAATCTTCAGAGACTACGCCATGGAAGCTGGTTACGATCATAAAGCGTTGATCGACCAATTCAAGAGAGGACTGCGCAATGATATCGTAGTCGAGATTCTCAAGAGAGACCACATCTCGAACAATATTGACGAATGGTATGAACTCGCATTGCGCATTGATAATAACTGGCGAGAAGCTCAAGCATTCCAACGACATTACACGAGACCAATGAACCCGACGAGCGACCTCACACTCCTGTACAAGAAACCACAGACATACATTCCATTCAGAAAGGGAAACGGAAATAAAGGAAACGCTACAACCGCCAGAGTCGCTCAAACCGGAAATAACAGCCGAAACTTCAGATGCCTCACCCCGCAAGAACGCGCAGAACTCCAGAAATCAGGATCATGCTTCTACTGCCGAAAACCAGGACACATCTCCAGGAACTGCCCAGAGAAACGTACCCAAACTACGATCAACGCACGAACAGTGAATCTAACATCGGAAGAATCCCCGATTGATCAGATCACCAAACTTGTGAACAAGATGGACAGCGAAACGTTTGCACGCACCGCCAACATTTTCAAGAACAATCAGGATTTTTGAATCGTCCTTCAACCGCGGCTGTTGAAAGGACACAGACAATGAACTTTTCAAATCGATCTCCTGTGCAGGAAACAGGAGATGACGTAAATAGAACAGTGTATATAAGGTCATACCAAGATGGGGCAACGCACGCCCCATCAATTCATATACCTGTTATGTTTCATGGAAAGTTCCGAAAAGCCGCAGCAAAAGCGCTACTAGATAGCGGAGCGAGCAGCACCCTGATACATCCAGATTTCGTGCGAAAACACAAGATGAATCTGATCCAACTTAAGAAACCGATACCGATATACAACATTGACGGATCTCGGAACACTCTGGGAGAAATCAAACAGAAGGTACACCTTCCGATGACAATGGAAGGGATCAACGGAGAAATTCACCGCGAAACCCTAGGATTATTCGTCACAGCCCTAGGAGGAGACGAGGTAATCTTAGGAACCCCTTGGCTCAAAAAACATAACCCTAGCATTGATTGGAGAAAGAGACAGATTACATTACAGACATGTCCAGGTACGTACTCCACTACGAGTAAAAGGATGACCGTCCAAGGAAAAGACGAACCCGTTCCACCATCATTCGAAGAACAAAAAGCAAACCCCCACGTAACAATAGAAGAACAGGAAGATTCCGAATTCGATTCCGATCTCGTCGAGATCAAGATGATCAGAACATTCTATGGAAAAACTAACATAGAAGCGATACCAGTTGCAGAAGAAACGAACGAAACCAATACCAGGATAACAGCAAGAGCAACTAAGGCACAAGAACTCGCAGAAAGAGCGGCCATGGGAGAGAAGAAGAAGACACTTGAGGAGATGATTCCACCCAGCTACAAACAGTATCAAAAGGTATTCGAAAAGAAAGCATCAGAACGCTTCCCAATCAGTAGACCTTAGGATCATGCGATAGACCTAATCGAAGGATGGAAACCTCGAAATTGCAAATTGTATCCAATGACGGTACCAGAACGAAAGGAACTAGGCACATTCGTAGACGAACATCTACGAAAAGGATACATCCGAGAATCAAAATCAGAGATATTGTCGCCCTTCTTTTTTATCAAGAAGAAAGATGGATCTCTTCGACCAGTACAGCACTATTGCTATCTCAACTCCATCACGGTAAAAAATGAATACCCGATCCCGCTCATCTCAGATCTCATCGACAAACTCAAAGATGCTAAGATCTTCTCAAAGCTCGATCTCCGATGGGGATACAACAATGTTCGAATCAAAGAAGGAGATCAATGGAAAGCTGCGTTCAAAACAAACAGAGGCCTGTTCGAACCGATGGTGATGTTCTTCGGACTAACCAACTCGCCCGCAACATTCCAAGCAATGATGAACGCACTATTCAAGGGATTAATAGACACGGGAAAAGTAGTGGTGTACATGGACGACATATTGATATTCACGGAAACACTCGACAAACATAGAAGACTGATGAGAGAAGCCCTTCAAATTCTGGAACGAAACGATCTGTTCCTGAAACCGGAAAAGTGCTTCTTTGAACAATCATCAATCGAGTACCTAGGCGTGATAATCACGCATAACAAGGTACAGATGGACCCGATTAAGGTTCAAGGACTATCCAAGTGTCCTACACCGAGGAAAGTAAAAGAAGTTCAATCATTCCTCGGATTCGGAAACTTCTACCGACGTTTCATCAGAGATTATTCTAAGATTGCAAGACCACTATTCCAACTCACCAAGAAGGACCATGATTGGAACTGGACGACCGAATGTGAAAACACTTTCAACAGGCTGAAACACGAGTTCACGTCGTCCCCAGTCTTGATCATGCCTGACGAAAACAAACCGTTCCGCATAGAAAGCGACGCCTCCGACTTCGCGTACGGAGCTATCCTATCACAACCGGATGAAACCGGAAGATGGCATCCGGTCGTGTACCTGTCCAAATCGTTGTCCCCAGCGGAACAGAATTACGAAATATACGACAAGGAACTCTTGGGAGTGGTAAAAGCCCTAGAACACTGGCGACACTATCTAGAAGGAGCGAACTACAAGATCGAAATCTGGACAGACCACAAAAATCTGGAATATCTTACAACAGCCCAGAAGCTCAATCGACGACAAGCACGATGGAGCTTGTACCTATCCCGCTTCGACTACACCCTGGTGCACAAACCAGGAAGTACAAATAAAGCGGACGGACTTTCTAAAAGATCAGATCATAAAGAAGACATTCCAGACAACGACGAACGAATCCTACTCCACCCTTCAATATTCAAGGCTAGAGCCACTGGAAGGGGAACAGTCAAAGCGATCGGAGATAAAGAACTTCTCAGAGAACTAAGGAACTTCTCGCACCTAGATGATGAGGTTTGGACAGCGCTAGATACGATCAATGTCAGCAACGGTCTACCTGCGATGCAGGTTCAGGACGTCGCGACGAGGTACAAGGCGAGGGGAGACGAGGATAGGATCGAGGGGGGCGGGTGATAACGAAGGTGTGGACCTTCCCCTACAGTACTTAGGGAGGATCCCCCAGGTAGCCGGAGAATAGAAAAGGTCGAGATGACCCCTCCTCATAGATTAGTGAGCCCTTATATACATGAGGATAAGGACCCAAACAAAGACAAACGAAGCCGGAGTAGGAGTGGGTCAGGACGGACTACGAAGTGGGTACCACGGAGTACGAAGTGGGTCACAACACGAGGCGAGGTAAGTATGACTCCATGGTCTAGATCATGACCGAGGAAGCCGAGAAGATCGGTATGCCCGAAGGGCCGGACGCGATGCGAAGCGAGGCGAAGTCCGATGTGAGGTCCGATGGTAAACTATAGTAAAGTAAGGTCCGATGTATATTTAGGAGGCGTTCATGACAATCAAAAAATCAGGACCACGTACCCTTGCAAAAGGAATCTAAGATTGGAACTTCGAGAACAATCTGATCATCAGAAAAGGGAAGATCTACGTACTACAGAATCTCGAACTGCGACGCATGATCCTAAAATCGCATCATGATCTCCAGACGATTGGACATCCAGGAGAAATGAAAACTCTAGAACTGGTACAAAGAAACTTTTGGTGACCAAAGATGATTTCCTTCGTAAAAGGCTATGTCCAAGGATGTCCCGTATGCCAGTCAACAAAGAATGTCACGCACCCGGCAAAACATCCATTACAACCTACGGAAATACCAGAACGACCATGGGAAACAATCACATCAGATTTCATTACAGATCTTCCAATCTCCAATGGATTTGATTCGATCAACGTAGTCGTCGACAGGTTCACCAAAACCGCAGTATTCACACCGTGCCTAAAGACGATCAACACAGAAGAAATGGCTGATCTTCTGATCGACAACGTCTACAGACGATTCGGCCTATGGAAAAGAATGATATCAGATAGAGGTCCTCAGTTCGCGTCCAAAGTATTCCAATCCATTTGCGAAAGCCTTGGAATTGTCTCGTCACTCAGTACGGCGTACCATCCCCAAACAGACGGAGAAACTGAAAGAGTGAATCAAGAACTAGAACAATATCTTCGAGCATTCTGCAACGGAGATCAAACAAATTGGGCGAAACTTTTACCAAAAGCAGAATTCGCACACAATATACGACAACATTCAGCTACGAAAGCTTCCCCATTTGAACTCCTACACGGATATCAACCGGTGTTTAACCCGACAATACCAACCGACCCACGGATACCAACGGCTGAAGAAAGAATAAAGAACTTTAAGAACGCATGGGACAACGCAGAAGCAAACCTGGAAATAGCTGCTAAATTGATGAAAATGCAGCATGACCAAACTTTCACACTACGAGATCAACTCAAACAGGGCGACCAAGTATGGTTAGACAGAAAAAACCTTAACACGGTATACCCGAAAACCAAGCTAGCACCGAAACGATTCGGCCCGTTCAAAATTGAAAAGGTTATAGGACCGGTAACCTATCACCTAGAACTACCAACGAAATGGAAAATACACCCAGTATTTCACGCAGCGCTGTTAATCCCATTCAAAGAGACAGAGCAATATGGCGAAGCTTATGAAAGACCGCCTCCGGAACTAGTAAATGATGAAGAACTCTACGAATTAGAAACAATAGTAGCCTCAAAACTAGACAAACGGTATTCCGAACCATTACATTACTTCGTGAAATGGAAGGGCTACCCAGACTCCGGTAACACATGGGAACCGGCATCTAATCTCGAAGGATCAAAAGCTGCGATCACAGAGTTCCATCGGAATAACCCCAAGGCACCGAAGTTGCCACCACAGCCAATCAGAGATACCAACACAGAAGTTACTGATCGTGACGAGATCGCTGCAACACCGCAAGAGCGAAGACCAACAAGACGAAAGAAACGCAAGACGAAAGTAAGACATTGGTGAGACTCAACGCCATTCAGGCGAATGCACTGCCAACAAGGGGGGGATAAGAACCCTACGGGTTCAACAAGACAGATCACCAATGTCCACCACCCCAAACGCAACCAACACCTCCTCTACCAATCCAATCGTCTCACCCAACAATGTCGACCGCCTCCGCCTCGTCTGCAACAGAGCACACCACACTCAGCAGGAACGCGCCCTCTGCGGAGACTGCTTCATCGCTCGATCGGCAGCAATCTTCGCAATTAAGTCAGTACCTCCTCCGTCTAGGTCAGGACCAGACGGAAGAACAGGGGGTAAGCCGATTAGAAGCACACAGAAGAACCCTAACTAAAGCACCCGGATTCCTCACAGGTGCTAATGCAATCCCCGTGGCCCGGAGCCACGGAAGTCCCACCGCCCGATTCCCCGATCCTAGAGAGCCAGATAGCCCGCATGATAGCCGGAGTAGCGCTCGAACAAGCCAGAGAACGGATCAACGACCTCAAGAGGGAGTCAACCGACGTCCAGAACATCTTGAAGAACCACATCAAGATGCTCGACGGAGAACTCCATCAGCTAGACTCGAGGTACCTGACGCTCTCGACCGAAATGGAGGAGAGAGAGGTCAAGCTTCTTCGACGATTCAGGAAACTAGCGCAGCAGCTATACTCAACGTCGCAGAACTCCGAAAATTCCTTACTGAAGTCGGACATCGAGTCAACTGGCTCAACTGGGAAAGACACACCTTCCGTGCCGCTTATGAAGGAGAAATCCTCCGAAGGCAAATAGAAACTACCGGAGTTCCCCATATGTCGTCACGCGACGGCCCAGACATCGACCTTATCTTCCATGGACATCACATCTCCCCGGGCTACACTATTCGACCCGATCCCATCACATCCGCCCTCGCCAGACCCCCGTTCCTTCCTAACGCCCCTCCACGACCCATCACTGCTCCCACACCGCCAGGATCCCTACCCATCCCCGGCATCACCCAGATTAACCCCGTCCAGCCTCCCGTCACTAGAAACGGATTACCTGGAGAGCGATCCGGACAGCCCCTGGCTTCCCCAGAGCCCAGACAACAGACCGGCAATCCGCGACCAGTACCTAGGACATCTTCTCAGCTGCCCGCAATGCCTAGACCGACAACTCCATTCCTGGCATCTGCTAGCGACACTCCCATGCCATGGCACGGAGGTCTCCCTGCTTATCCCTTGTTCCTACATTCGCACTCCGACCACGATTGAGATTCCATCGCCCAGGATCCCCGAGTCACCTCACAGCGACGTAAACATGAATCTGTCGACCCCGACGGAAGACCACTCAAGCGGATCAGAGACGTCGGATTCTCCGATAAGTCGAGCGATAAAGAAATGCGACAAGATCCAGGAGATAATCGAGGAAATGATGGAAACCCATGCTCGCTGGAAACGAGACCGCGAGTCAACGGACAAATCGGACAGCTCGGCGGACGAACCGGACAGTCCGATGGACGACAAGACGAAGGAAGTAGCCGAGAATCCCTCGGACAAATGGAACAACGAGCCGACCACATGGACGCAAGAGAAGTGGGACGCGATTCCCGCGAAGCCGCGGAAACGCTGCTGGAAATGCGGCGAGCGAGGCCATCTCTGCTGAGACTGTCCCCGTCGCAAGAACACTCCCCCTCACTTCCCCCGATCGCGGTCTTGCTATCCCCTCCGACCACAGACTCCTCTTCCTCGCCCGAGCCCGAGCCATCCGGATATCAGCTACGGTCCAGGAACACTGATGTCCCACCCCCACCTCCGACGTACCGACGCTACCGCCCGTGCCCACAGGCAGCTTCTGGGATTCCTCGCGTGACGTGAGAGCCTGACGCACGAAGCCGCCCAACACGCCACCGAACAGTGGTTGTACTGGGAGGACGCCATGCTCCGCACTCAGCGAGAACCCCCTTCGCGCTTCAACCACTCCTGGCGCGTCAACGATCTCTTCTGGAAGGAAGAAGATTGGGACTTGCAAGAAGCGGAAGAGTCGAAGGATCACTGGCCGGAGCCTTGGTAAGCGCATGGAAGAACTTTCAATCATCATTACGCACTCGGACTTTCTCTCTCATCGTCATCATCGCGCTTTCGCATCCATTGTTACGATAATTCTCGGACTAATCACGGACTGCGCCCTCATTCGCACGCATATTTTCCTCGGACTTCTCTACTATACCGGTTCCTATCGCTATGAGGAAGGCGAAACACTTGGCATTCTCTATGCGACGCGCTGGCCGCGCCGTTTACTTACGACTCAGTTTTGATTATGTACGAACTCTCGCTTACGATTGACGGCAATGATTACATCATTGCCCCTCCGCATCGTAAGGATAAAAGGGAAAGCCATAGCGACAACGACACCCTCAGACACCGTCTAACAAACCTACTCGCACCACCCAAACCAACCAAACATGTCTTCTACTCTCGCCTCCTCTTCGCGCAACCTCTCCACCGTCGACTCCACTCCTCCTACCACCCCTCCTCCCTCGCCTGTCCCCTCGCGCACTCCCACGCCCGACCCACGCGACGAAGAACTCCTTCGTCATCTCAAGCGAGTCACGGAACTCCTAAGCCGTCCAGATGTCGCTCGCGCCATGAAGAGGCCGAGAAGTCTCGACGAAGAAGCGTTGCAGGAATCGAAGCGGAGATGCAGTATCAAAGGAGTCTTCAAGAAGCACGGGCCCCGATTCAGACACCCCGACGACCCAGTCATGACAACGAGGATAGGGCATAGGCTAGGGTCTCCCACGATGGACGGGGAGGATATGAAGGTAGTGGAGTCGTGGGTGAAGCGGTAGAATAGAATTCTATCGCCCGATTTCGAACAAACATAAGAAGAGTGAGCGTCAAGATAAGAAAAATCAGAAAACACGATGCAGCCCACTCAGTCACCCGATCTCACAATGTTCACTGCAACCACTCCACGTTCACTCGTCATCGTCATAAGTGTGATCGTAACACTTACCGTCCTTACCGCCCTCACATAAATGATCTTCATCCAACGATGGCGTCGACCGAACAAACGTGTTCAAGAACTTCCCATGGAACCCATCCGATTCGCGAATCTACGAGACGTCGATTCTAGAGAGGGGGATAGTGTTACAACTCCAATAAGGTATCTCATTCTCCCTTACCTTACTCGGAAGGACGTCGCTAAACGACGGATTACGACTGTGCCCCAGTTCGTAACCGTCTCAACGACACGACCACGACAGTGCCACAGATTGTCACCGTCTCAACGGCATAGCCACGATGGTGCCGCAGATCGTCACCGTCTCAACGGCATAGCCACGATGGTGCCACAGTCTCGTCCCCATAGATACTTGATACAACCGTCGCTCAATGTACATATGTTTACTCGACCTCCTTTCTTATAAAAGGAGGCTCAACGAACGAGCTATTCCCCAGCTCGTTCTCTTTGTAAATACAGGACTGTTCTGAATAGAACCTCCTCTTAAAACACTAAAGAGAATCCTAAGCAAACTAAGTCGATACGCTCGCCTAAGTCTTCCGTGAAGACTTACTGCTTCGCCTATCGACCTTCACCTTCGTGCAAACCGAGACGTCTGGATCACCTGATCCCACTTCTCACGCGTAAGAGTACTGTAGCCTGAGCTGCTTGTCACATGATAAGGACCGTCCTTAACAGGGCCCCTGACCCATTCAAGGGTCCCTCGGAGGTGAATGGGGTATGGATCGTTGAAGGGAAGGCGCAACAGGTTGGCCCCTCAATGCTGGTGGAGGCGGCAACGGAGACGGGATATTGCTACTACGCGACAGTGGGCGAGTGTCTAGGGAGCGACGGCCAGAGCGCCATCTACGTGGGATGGGTACGCAACCACGCCTACGCCCGTACGTCACCACTCCCCTTGTGCCAAACTCGTGCTGACCCGCAAACAGCGATGATAGTCTTTATTATCTGCAACGTCAACTGGGCCCTCCCGCTTAGCCCAAAACTTCCTACTTCTTCCTCCATCGCTGCGGACTGGTATTGGGCGTTCAACCTCTGCCTCGGCACCCTCATTGCCCCTCCCTCTCTCGTCGCCAAGAACATCGCTCGCATCGTGGACGCCCACCTTCCTGCCATGCTGCACCACGTTGTAGGGCATGAAGGTTACTCCGTCTTTGTATTCCCCGAGTGGGGAAACCTGATGCCCATGCTGACAGAGGAGCCCTGGGGGCCGCTTAGCAACGTGGTGGAGTATCTGGCCCACGCGTGCCATGCCATCTATCTGTTCTCCTACTCAGCAGTAGAGCAGTCGCTCTACAAGCTGATCGTGGAGGCGCGCGAGGTGTCGGCTTACCAGATCTCGCACGAGGTGCAGGAAAGGGCCGCAGCCATAGAGAAATGGCGGAGTGAAGGGTTATACTTACGCCAGTAAGTGAGAGCAGCTAGGCTAGTGGGAAGACGGTTGTCTTCCTGCTGTTACCTGCACGTTCTCCACTTCACTTTTTCTATTGCCCTCCACGTTGTCACAGGTTATCTCGTATCGCCCCGTCGGAATGACCCGTTACCTTTGTCCTACCTATGCCGCTTGTCTCCCATTCCCCACGTTGCTTACCATTGTCTTCCCATTCTGATATCCCTTGGTCTCCGCTATCGCTACTATCGCCACCCCCCCTTCTCCATGATATGTTCCTAAACGCCCGCCTGTACGTATACCTGCATGATGATTGTTGATCCCCCTCTTTACCTGTTATCTCTATCTATTCTATCCAGAGCTACAGCAATCTGTCCCTCAAGTCCTCCTAGCCCAAAGTGACACAGTCGGGCTGACTGTGCGCTCAGTCATCCGATCAATGCACAGTCAAGTGACTGTGCACTCAGTCATCCATGACAGAATGCACAGTCACTAGACAGAATGCACAGTTCATTGACTGTGCGCACAGTCCATTGCACAGTTGATCCAACGCATGAACAAACAAAGGGCAAAGAGGTATTTAAGGAGAGATGAGCGGAAGAGAAAAGAGAGAGACTGCCACCGAGACAGACCCCACACGCACGCCCTACTGTAAAGCTTACTGTAGCTTACTCTGGAAACCCCAGCCCACTGTTCCCATACACCTTGTAGCTACTTACTGTAGTACCTACTCCGTGTCACAAATAAACGCATAACCCCAACTCTTCTCTCATAAGTTTCGTTTAGACCACCCAGAGCGGTGTCTAGCGTTGCTCCTCCTACCTCCCCCCCCTCACACACACCCCTGAAGGCGTAGTACTCAGGCTTCTGACGTTGTGTGAGCAACCACGAACCTTGTAGACGCTTACAACAACCTCACTCGAACACCTAGGAAAATCCGGGAAAGAGGAAAACCCGATTGACTTAGTTTCGAAAAGACCTTAACCCCCTTTTCGCTTGACAGTGTATCGTTTATCTCTCCACGCCATTCCATGACGATGACAAGCCACCTACAGTACGCCATCTTTCTCTCATTTTCTTCATATCGGGATGGTATTGTTCTTTGAATAACTTATTGTATTTATGTTCTGCCAACACACCTATATTGTAGTTAATACGTGCTCGCGACTGTTGAACGTTAAACATTGAACATTGAACATTGAACATTGAACATTGAACATTGAACATTGAACATTGAAAGTTGAACATTGATCGATGACCCAAACTAAGCTTACCTGGCCGTAGGTCCGTACACTATATCGTAAACTTCACGTGACGCGCATTGACGCGTCCTCGAACGGAACGAACGCGTCGCGAACTTGTTCGCCTTCATCCGCGATCTACTTTCTCCGCGACTCTTCGCCGAATTGCCCAGCATCTAATGGCACTCGCTCAGGAGCTGTGAGTTACGCCCATGATAGCACGCGTCCCATGCTGAATTTTCGATAGCGCGACTTTGTCAACCCCGCTCATGCGTGTATCTAGCAATGTTCTTCCTCCGACAGAAAGGACGCCCTCGTTCGTCATCGATGCCGCCAATAGGTCTTACAAGCATCAATATGCTAACATTTACTTTCTGCGTCTTCGACTGCTCCGAGAATTCGTGGAGACAGAAGCGCATAGAAAATGGGACCAAGTTTCCGGTGATGTCCCTTCACGCGTCTGCGCGCATTGTGCCAAGTATGCTGACATGCCTTCTTGTGCTACAGGCTCCCCAAATCTGGTCCCCAGAGTCCTTGAGGTCACCAAGGGACAACTATGCTTTGTCGTGGGGACGGTGTACATGGACATGCCACTGAAGCCCAACGTTCTTGAGGATATAGGGCGAGACGTGCGTCCTCATCGTCTGCCAAATACTGTCGTTTCTGATGCTTGATCCCAGCAATCTATCCCAGCACCTCCTCCCCTCGAAAAGATCTGCTCCCCCGACGATAGCATCATGTTAGAGGACGAGTCAGGTCGTATCAGACTTGTAGGCGACAAGGTTCAAAACGCGCTTCTCGTAACCGGGGTCATTGCTGGAGCCTTGGGTGTGGAGACAAATAATGGTGATTTTGAGGTGGTAGACTTGTGTTTTGCGGGCATGGCCCCACAAGAGGACGAAGACGAAGTTGTAGATGGCATGGACATTGATGGTGCGCGTTGTCCGCTCTCCATCACCAGCACATGGTTTGCCCTAATGTGTTATATACAGAAGATCAACCAGAACCTTCCGGCGAGCCAGAAGATTACGCTGCATTTGTTTCTGGGCTCGACGTCGGCTCGCTAGTGCCTGTAGACGCGCATATACAAATGCTCGTTGAATATCTCTCCGGAGAGGAAGGCGGTACAGAAGACCAGTCATTCTCTTCTCACATATCTAGACTTGTTGTCCTCGGAAACTCATTGGCACCCATTGGGACATCTGGGACTGGGGAGGAGGAAGAGGAAGGGAGGGACAAGAAAGCGGTATGCGCGTCCACTTGGCGTATTGCTTCTAATTACCTACACTTTTTTCTAGCGGAAGTATGGACATGACAATACCTCGTTCTCTCCACATCCCATTCTTAACCTCTCCGGCCACCTTCTTGACATTGCTCACTCTATGCCTGTCCACCTGCTCGCTGGAGCCTCCGATCCGTCCGGTACGATAATGCCACAACAACCTCTCCCAAGGGCAATGTTTGGCGAAGTTTCCAACTATGCATCCTTCACTTGCGAAACAAATCCCACGTATCTTCGCCTAGGTCAAGGGTCCCTCGAAGATTCTGACACAGAGGCTGAAATCAACGGCGTTTCGTCGTCCAAAACGTCTCGGACATCAATAAGAAGAAAACCCTGTACTATACTGGCGTCCTCTGGCCAGCCTATAAACGACATGTTCAAATATTTGCCCACACCCCCCGCCACACGTCTCAACTTGGCCGAGTCCACTCTTCGATGGCGACACATGGCACCTACAGCTCCGGACACGCTATGGTGCCATCCGTTCTTTACGATGGATCCTTTCGTCCTCTTACAGACACCGGATATATATGTGAGCGGTTGTCAACCTCGATTTGCTACTCGGTTAGTTCGAGACGGCGTCCGTAGATGTCGAATCGTGCTTGTGCCTTCGTTTTCGGAAACGGGCGTACTGGTTCTTATCGGGTTGAAGTCTTTGAATGTTCGAACCGTAAAATTCGCGGTCCGCGGGATGTCCAACGAAGTGGTGAATGGGACGGATCATTGAAGGCACCGCAGTCGTAGAACGTCTGAACATCCGTACGTCCTATCGCGTCTGATTCAGCGTCGAAGCGGTACTAATTACGACTGCAGCACACCTGACCGCCTTCTGTGCAAGTACGAATGCTCACTGCACCTTGGTTGGATCCTCTGGATCGGTAGCGGCATAGCCATGAGGGTGATCGCATTTCGTTACCTTACATCTGATGGCCTATGGTTATCTATCTCTGAATCACTCGTTTTGAACAACGTAAGTGCCCAGACATCGTGGACGCATATCAGCCGAAACACATACTTAAAGCTACGGTGCAACGGGTTGCCCTTGAAGGTGAGGTTATCGATCTATCATCACGCATCATCTGAAAACAGGTTGCGTGTAAGCCTGCGTTTGAACCAGGCAGCCATCAGCTGTCCTGCATTGGTGCCCTCGACCTACCTCCGAGTCTTGAAACCGATCAACTTATCTGGCGTAAACTTGCCAGGCACGATTAATAATGAGAATGCATGTGGGTCGTTCGAGAAGGAGATATCTTGCTCTAGCCATGTAAGCCACAGGAAGTTCATCCACGGAGCATAGCTGGCACCGCGACGGGTATCTCGGCATTCGACATGTTTCCACACGGACGCGTGGGTTTTCCGTGGGTGAAGTTCTCAAGGGTTCCGTCATCGCCAGTGAGAAAACGTCGTACTTCCGACGCACAGGCGCCAATCGCACAGGATTGACCTGACCTCGCATTCGACACGGGTGCAATGACCTACACCAGATATGTCTTCCCATGATCATGGCTGCGGACGGCGCTCCTCAAGGATTATCTCTTTCCGGACGCATGCACTAGGGTGAGATGAAACCACCACTTCTGTCCAAAACTCTTCGGGCGCAAGTTATCCTTCAGCACTCGGGATCTCGACAACGTTGACGAGATATGCAGGTCAACAAGTCGATACTGACTATGCTCGCAAGGTAGAGATTGTTTCTTGTCGCTCTCGACGAACAGTAACCAAATCGAACTTAATTTTCCAGAATTGACACGAATACATGGCGTAGTAGTCCTCACAATAACTTCTCAGGCTATCACATAAGATCACAGTATGCGCAGCCCTTCAAATTTAGGCCCTGTACTTGTAAGGCCATGTGAGAAGTCATCTGTCCAGGGCACCCTAACTGTGCGAGTGTTTGCACTATCCGAGGCCTTTCAAGAAGACCCACCAATCATTCGGGTCTCTTCCTTCCTTCTGCACGCCGATGGTTCCACTGCGAGGCGGTCTTCCGTCACACTCGACCCGCTCCGGGGAGTTCGTGGTCATACATTCCTGGTTACGTCCGCATTTATGGCTCCCATGCGTTCATTGAACCTTTCGCACGACTCCAGGACGGCACGCCGTTATAACTACCATGCTTTTCGGCAGGGTCATCTTCGCCTCCCATATTCTTGACTTCAACCCGTCCACGATCTAAACAACGATGCAGCTTACTACCCTTCTTCTCCCTTCTATGTTAGCCATCGTCGCGCGTGCCCAATATGGTGCGCCCATTCCGGCCGGCCCTGCAACATCTGCAGCACCTGCGGCGGCGCCGACTGCCCCTGCGAACACACCCGGTCGCGTTAATGTATGTGCAAGGCATCTTCACGTCTGTATGTGCTGACGGCAGTTCCATGCGAAGGTACAAGTTGCTCCAGGAGGGCAATTCTTGTTCAGCCCCAACAATTTCAATGCCAGTGTTGGTACCGTCGTGACGTTTTACTTCCCAGTGTACGCTGCCTTTCCGGTTTCCTTTTTTCCCGGCTCAGTAACAAGATGATATAGCGGCTCGACTGCAAATGGACCCCATTCAGTTACTCAATCGTCCTTCGATGCTCCTTGTACCTACTTGGCTGCTGCAAATGGGTCATCGGGGGGCTTCGACTCTGGCCTGCAGAGCGCCGTGCAGTTTGCCATCAACATCACCGACGACACACAGCGTACGTTCATTTCGTTGAGAGGATCAGAGGAACAGTCTGATATTTCGTGTAGCCATATGGTTCCATTGCAAGCAGATTCAACACTGCGGCGAGGGCATGGTTGGGTGGGTGTTGTCTCAGAATTTACACCCTCGAGTATATAAACTGAGATGCCTGCAGTGGGATAAATATACCGACAAGTGGTAACACTACCTTCCAGGCCTTCCAAGCGGCCGCTTCTGCTATCGGTCTCAATGAAAAAACGGTCAGCACCTCCATCGCCCACTCTGGTTCACATCCTGGGCTGACGCGATGTGTATACTAGGAAACGGACAACGGACCCGTGACTGGCGGAATCAACGCTGTTGCGACTGCTACCCCTGGGCCTAATGTCGGAAGTAGCATTGGAAGCAGCAACAACTCGAACTCAGCAGCACGCCTTGGCGTGTGTGGCGCTGTGGTGTTGGCGGTCGCGGCGGGTATTGGCATGGTTTTCGTATAATGTCCATTCAACTTGAATGTGCCGTCGGATAGATAGATTTTGGACAGTCACCAGGGTTGTCTTGTTCGTCCGGGTATACCAGAAGTTTGCTGTGATGTCAACCAAGCTCCAAAATCTGAAGTCAGAGTAAGTAGCGGTGAATAGGAACGCAAGGAGTCTGCCGTCGACCGTTGAGAGTGCACGTGCCAGTTCTGTAACTTTGATCTCAGATCCTGGTAACGTCAGACTGATTACAGTAATACTGTACTTCCACACTTGTACAGTCTTTGTACTGCCTTCCCCCAGCCCTTCCCGTCATATAACCAGTTCCTCGACCTCCTGTAGGGATTGTATCATGTTCAAGATACCCCAAAAGCTTTCAGCTCCGTTTGGCTTACTCGGAGATGAGGCCAAACTTGGATTTCGCAGTCAGCCAACGGGCATTGCCAAGCTAGCATCGACCAGAGTACGGCTTCCCGTTTGAAAGACCTTCGCTGGTCGGTTCTCTTACAGCTCTATCTAGAATATCTCGGATAGCGATGCGTATTGGGATCAGGTCTGTCCCCTTCTGACCTAGATATTCGCCCAGCTAACGGTTAGGTACCCAGTACTTGGTGCTCTTCGATACACCGTCAGACGTGTTCTCCTTGATCTCGCCTCACGACAGTACGTTGCTGTTTGTTCCCTCTCCATGGCTATCTGACATAATCTTAGTTCGCCGAGCTCTTTTGGAAGCTCCAGAGAATGTCGCAACACTCGTCCGGGTCATCACATCGCGCCTTTTCAACCTCGTCTCAGACCACACATTCCCCACACCTCTTACCGTTTCGGTCACTTCGTTTGCCGCATCGTTCATGAAAACCAGCGAGCGCAATACCACGAAAGAGGTGTTGAATTGCCTTCGGGTTCTTCAGCGCGTACTCCCCGTGGTCTTTGAAATTGACAGCGAATCTAGCATCTTCGAACAGGAAGTATTTTGGAAACAGGATCTGGTGGAGGGACAGGATGCATTGGAAGAGACGGAGCAGACACCTCAGTTTGTCATTGATGATGACGAAGACGAAGGAACCGACGCACCTTCGAACACCACTTCCTCGTCGGCTATTGCAGCCTCACAAATGCCGCAGAAGACACATCCCTGCCTCGCTGAACGACTATTCAGTTGTCTTGTGGACCTTCTCTTCTGTTGCGGTTTCACCCTCCCGACCAAAATCCAGGTCGACCACTACAAGATCAACTATATAATTTGGTAGGATCGTTGTCTTTCCATGTGGCTTTACGTTATCTGATCCTTCCATAGGGAGAAGGGCATTGGATCTACGGTAGACCCTGGCCCAAACCATATCTATGACAGTAACAAGACCGAAGTCTTGCGTCTATTACTTGTCATTCTCTCCCGCCAGATTTACTCTCCTCCTTCGGCCCTCTTCACAAGCCCATCCCTCTATTCGCTTCACTTCGTTCAAAAGACACCACGACGAGACGTCCTCACCATTTTGTGTTCACTTCTCAACACCGCCATGAACTCTCCTCAAACTCATACAAACATGGTCGCGGGCGTGACTGGTCGTCTGCCTTATAATCACCTCGTATTCAAAGGCGAAGATCCAAGGACGAATCTTGTGGGCATGTGTTTCCAAGTACTGTGTGCCCTCCTGGACTTCCAAGGCGGTGGCGCCAGAGACCTTCCCGTAGGAACTGGAGAGAATGCGACCCAAAGTCCTACGCTCAAAACCAATGCGTTTAGGCACTTCCTCGCTAAGCTCGTGCGGCCTTGTCTTATACTGAGAGCACCAGTTGAATATCGCTCAGACCTGATTTCCAGCATCGCACGGCCGATTTCGCGTTTATCGTCGAGGGTATCCATGGGATACTGGAACAACAAATGGCATCCTGCAATAACTTGCTTCCAGGATCCAGGAAATCCGTTCTTTACATCACGGAGACAAGTGAGTATAGTGTCGTATCTAGGGTGATTGTAGCTCATCCGCCACAGTTATGTTCTTCTGGAAAATAGTTGAGCTCAATAAGGTAGGCAAAGCTTACTCCGTCAGTTAATTATCTTCCCGACATCCTGTGTAGAAGTTCAGGACCTACTTCTTGGAACAGGACAAGTCTATGGATATAATAGCGTACCTATTGTGCTACTTCCTGGAAATCAAGGATAAGCCTCGTAAGCTTCCTGCATAAAAGTGTCTCGTCTCAACACTTAAAGTGCCTCATAGAACAGCATGGGCTTTGCCGGGCGCTATCATACATCATCCAGACTTTGTCTTCAGAGAATTCTTTCGGACTGAAACTTTCATTTCCCATCAAGCCTTCACACCTACCCACGAAGTGGAACGTGGGCGGGGCGGCAGCTGATTTCATGATCAACGTACGTTGTATCCCTGCACTGACAATTGATAGGTACTGACCTTCGACCCCCCAGTCCATATATTTCATCGTCGCCACAACATCGGGAGCTTTGAACTCCATCTATCCGGCACTGATCATTGCGCTGTCCAATTCGGCACCATACTTTAGAGATTTGACCGTCAACTCTTCGACCCGCCTTCTCCAGCTCTTCACCGCGTTCGCAAACCCTGCTTTCCTCCTTGCTGACGAAGGCAACCCACGGCTTCTATTCTTCTTGTAGGTTTTGGTCGTCTGCTCTTTCTGGTGATTTTCTCATGCTAGTAATGACAGGTTGGAGGCTTTCAACGCAGTGATATCCTACCACCTTCCCGAAAACCCCAACCTCGTATATGCCATCTTGCGCTCCCATAAGACATTTGAGGACCTTGGAACGTTTAATCTAGCCCGCGGTCTTCGCGACATTCGCCGTGTTCAGATAGCCAAGGAGGAACAAGCCCGCAAGGTAGATACTAAGGGAAAGGGAAGGGCTGTAGAGGAGCAGCCGCACGAGGAGAAACAGCGACTACTTGAACGTGAACACAACGCTCTGGGTCTTCACAGTCAAACGCAATCCGTTGATAGCCTTTCCGAAGTCCGTGTGGAATCTCCACCAGACACGGCGGAGACTTCAGAGAACTCGGTGTCGGCCCAACCGCTCATGTCACCGACGCTGGGCGAAACGCCTCTTGGGTCGAGTTTTCCTGCTGTATCGGAGAAAGCGCGAGGCAAAATGAAAGCAAGGCGGTCGACATCACTGGATACCAACGGCAGTCTGGACCTTGTAGCAGCGGCGAATGTCGGAAGGAATGGTTTTGTACCCACACAAGAATGGGTAGGCCTTCACCGTATACCTACATTCATTCACTCATTTTCGATTCGGTGGTTTAGGTGACGTCGTGGCAGCAAGGGTAAAGATGAAGTTCTTCCCGCAGCATCTTTTCTCTTTCTGACGGGGTCCCTAGGCTTCCACTTGACATCGTAATGTTAGTCACCTCGGAGCTGATGCCCAAAGTCCAAGATCTACAATCGTCGTTCAACAAGCCTAACTCTACGCATGCAATCGTGGAATTGCTCTCACATGCATCCCTCAAGCACGTCCTTCCGCCGCCACCTCCGCTAAACCCACGTCGTTTTATAGTGAGCACGACGGGCACGCTCTCACAGCGCTTTACTGAGCCGTGTTTAGTGGTCCGAACCGTCCATCGTATGGTTGTCCTCGCTCATCTGGGGCGAGATATACGTCCGAGGGATGACACCGCTCGGGATCTGGACATCGACAAATGTGCGGCTATTCTACGTGAAGCACGCTCAAAGTCACCAAAGGCAGATCACGGAAGCCGTGACCAGCGTCGTAGGAGGGCTTTGGGGACGAGGGCCTTCGGAGTCGCCACAGATACCCCGCCAACGCTCTGATCGCTCTTGAACTGGAGGAGCGTTTTATGCATACGTTATGTTCTCATGTATATTATAGAGCGGTAACCAAACAATATGAACCGGTGAGGGTATTCTCCCCGAGGCAGTCGATCTTTGCAAGTTCATATCCTCTGGGCTCAGATCTTCGGATCTTAGATCTCACATCCTAGATTCCTGATAAGTACATATAAGTTTCGGCGCCCACGCGGTTTCGGCGCTTCCGCCACTTTCACCACCTATGCCGTCAGAACTGAGTATTGCATGGCAGACAACACCTACTTGCTTAACATCGCGGGTATTTCTTCAGCTCAAACGAATGCTCTGAAAAAATGTGTGTCCCCTTTGCACGGTCGAAGGCAATCTGAACGGACGTAACTGACGGTGTGCTCTCAGGCGGCCTAACCAGGGTACCCGATCTGTTCATCCGCGACTCTCGACATTTACCCAGGGATCGTGGTCTTACTCCTCGTGGATACGAGGACATAGTGGGTATCGTCTGCGAAGCACTAGATCGACCTCCTCGTCTTCTTGGCGATGTTATACACCAAGGAAGAACGTCTTTTACGACGGGCGATGTTGGATTCGACAAGGCTCTTGGAGGAGGGATAAAAACGGGCATGCTATGGGAACTGGTTGGTGAAGGGTGCGTTTTTCGGAGCTGTCCTTACCTTTGTTGTCTAACCTGATGCTAGTGCGTCCGGAAAGACGCAACTAGCCCTTCAATTTTCTTTATGCGTCCAACTTCCCTTTTTGCAAGGAGGTTTATGTGGTTCGGCATGCTATCTGACAACGCACTCTGGACTCCCAACGTCCCGCCTACTCGAGATATCACAGGAACATCCTCTCCTTTCAGGATCCTCGATCAGCTTAGAACACATCCACACCATGGAGATCAAGTCCGTCGACATGCTCCTCCTCGCTCTTTCCACCACACTCCCCAGCCTTCTGTCATCGAATTCCGACGGACGTCCGGTCAAAGTCTTGATCGTAGACTCTATTGCCGAGGTCTTCTCCGAAAATGACAAGGCCTCCACAGTACAACTCGTCGAACGCTCCCGCACCCTTTCCGAAATCGCCAGCCAGCTCCACGTGCTTGCCAGCCAGCACCAGCTTGCGGTGGTGGTAATCAATCATGTTGTCGACACCTGGGATCGTGCACCCGGCGCAAGCGACGAGCTCATCTACGCGCATCAAGCGCGTTTCTTCAATAGCGCCGACAGTGTTGCTGGCGAAAGCCGCAAGAGCGCAGCGCTTGGGCTCGTTTGGGCAAACCAGTTGAATGCGCGCATCATGCTCACCCGTACCGGACGCAGGCGGCATTTTGACGGTGATCCTGATACGAAACGGAGGAGAATTGTGAGCGGGAGCGGACATGCGATCACAACATCAGGCGATAGGGTGTCGGTCGCACCCCAGGACACCCTCATTCGTCGTATGTCTTTACTGTTCAGCTCAGTATCAACGCCCTTTTCTGCAGATTTCCTCGTCACGCCTCGGGGGGTGGAGCTTTATGCTGACGCCGAATACCCCGCCCTCTCACGGACAACCATTCTCAGCAGTTATTCAGCCTCATCGCACACTGAGCCTCCTCGAAAACAATCTGTCCCGCAAACTCCTCAAAGATTAGGGGATGTTGCTCTCCTCGACGTAGCATGCGCTGAGACCGACCTCACAAGTTCGGCTCCTCAAGAACAACCGTTCGACGAGGCGCCTGACGCAGAGGAAGACGAGGAGACGTACTGGAAAGAGTTCGATGATTTGGAGGAAACGGACTATGTTGGCCTTGAAGCTTGAGGGAGAAGTATCTACCTCTGCTACTTAGATGTTCTCCTTGAAACGCTGTGACCCACTTACCAACTCGCTGTCCCATTTTACCCGCCTTGCTATCGTATGCTACTTACCACACGCTATCCCATCAAGCTTCAGTACTCCAGTATAGTAACCCATTACCTCATTTGAATTCACTTGCGGCACTGCCACTCTCTATAGTGTCGGGCATGATGAAGGTTTTTTATCGTCCACACCATGATCAAGAATTCAAGCAAAAAAGTGGATTATTAGAAAGTACACACAAACACGGAGGTCGAACCGTAGGCACAAAAACCTGTCTAGAATCGCGAATGCACATCGAGGGTCACGGCCTTGCCCGTCCGGCGCTTGGTCCAGCCAAGTCGATCTCATCGAACCCTTCGTATTTGTTCTTTTCCTCGTAGGACGGAGGGGGTGCAAGATCCTGAGGTGCTGGCCTAGCGTGATGCGCTCGCGCAATCCGTGGCGGCTGCGTCAGCTCGATCATGATCGCGTTCACCTCCCGCACCCTCGCCTCGTGCAACGCGCGTTCCTCGTCTTCCAACTGCCGCGGGTTCGGAGTATCAGGGAACGTGAACCACAAAAAAGAACATGCTGAATGCATGCGAGCTTAGTGCACTTGTTACGAATCGTAAGTAGGAGGAACCCGTACCTGCAATGTTGTTTATGGCCACAACGAGAGACACCAGTGTCATGACGTCCACCTTGCAATTATCAGTGGGGTATGTTCCAGCACACCCTTGCGTGTGTAACCAACGAATAAACAAGGCAATAGCGATTCCTGGAGGACAGGTTAGCATGGTCTAGCCACAGCTTCCTGAATACTATAGAAACACACCAATCGCGATCAAAAGAGACGCAGTAAAGCAAACGGTCTCCCAAGTCGTGCGAGGCGTCATACTCTCACACTTCATTTGTCGGTGAGCAGCTCTGCATATCAAGTAAACGGTGAGTTCCCCGACGTCGGCAACGTAGGCTCACAGTCCGAGGATAATGAGGCAAGATACCAAGCTCAACCCGAGAACAACGGCGTCAAAGTCTGGAACGAAAACATAATCAAGATGCACTGTTCACCGTATATTGGAAAGACTTACACAATCCGGAACCGGATAAGAAGGCTGCAATCGATAACCCGGCCAGGACAAAACAAAGGGCAAGTATAAAAACTACAAGGCATGCATTAGGAGGGACAGGCTGAATGACGAAAACGCCAGATATGCTCACTATACGCCACATTTCTCATGCTTGGACATGAACAAGCTTTGGTGGCATTACGCATGATGTCTTCCATCGGACGCGCGCGGAGGACGAGAGTTTTGGCCATTGCGATATATATAGATCTGGAAAAGAACGTATAGACACGGCTGGTTTGGGGCCGAAGGAGTGGGGTATCACAAGAGAGCTACAGAAAGCGAGGGCGTCGAAGAACGACTGCCACTGGAGAGTAGTTTCTTATAAGCATTCAAGACCAGTGGCCCAGATTTTCCATTGACAACGCAGGACAATGACAGTGCCTTTGTCTCGATGAATCAGTGGACAGGATCTTGCCGCAAGCTTCTGCGTGCATTGTCCGACCGCATCGAGGTGGCCGATAGGCGCAGAAGTTCCTGGGACAAAATCGTTCCGTGAGATACTGTACATTCTCGACAATTGGCCACAGACCATTTAGTTACCGACTCAGTACTGAGGCCTAAAGGTTAAGTGTGCCAGTGAGTAGCCGCGCTGCCTAAAGATCACAACATCCGCTTACCTCTTTGTGACACCTCCCAGTGGCTAGAAACACGGGAGTAGTACCAACGGTCAACGGTCAGCAGGAATCATGGTAAGTACGAACGAGACCGAAAGCTTCGTTGAAGCAGTCATCTTGCCACCCGCATCGGAAAGATCACATCGAGAAAGTGCTATAGATCAGATAAGTAATAGCACGATAGAATCTCCACTACTGCTAAGTTACAAGACACCTACGCTGCGATTGAGTGGTAACGGGAGCGATAAAGACTATACAATACACGAGAGCCAGTACGAAAACAACGGGGGAAGGAGAACGAGGAAAGGGTATGGACTGTCTCAACACGGGCGGGTCTACTTCGTCCAGACTCTGTCAATCCTGATGCCAACGACACGAGATAGCAACACAGCGGACGCATAATTGCTCGTGGCCTATAGGTTTGAGGGCAGCTCGATCCAACCCTCCCGGCCGAAAGTGTTCTCGCCCGAGTAGCTGACATACAAGAAGTTATCTTCATCCCTGTGGAGATGTGTCACAGTCAGGAGTGTGGCGAAAGGTACAGTTGCGGGACACGTACTTGTGTTCCTCGTAGATCGCACTCATCAACGCTGCCGTCGGCGGTAGGATCTCGTCGACGAAGATGAATATGGCCTTCTCAGGCGCGAGCTTGATACGCTTTCGAATCACGTAGACGAACTGTCCAACAGTGAGGTCCTATGCGGATAGATGAGCATATAGTTGGGATTCATAAGAGCGATAACGCACAGAAGGTACCAAGTACTTCTTCTTGTCGATGGTGGGGATGTCTGTCCTGTCCGCCTTCTCGCATATTACCTGGAATAGTTGTGCGTCAACGCAAGCCGATCTGAGAGATGCGATAGCACAACGCACTGGAATCCGATCGGGGTACTTCTGTCGGATACGTTCTGCCTCAGCCTTACGCTTCTCTAGAGTGAGAGGTGGTTCAGCTAGGTAGGACAAGTCCGGAGGGCACACCACTGACCGAAAGGGTGCTCATCCTTGAATTTGGAACGCATGATGGATGCAAAGGAAGATCAGATAGTCGCGGAAGCGAGGAAGGACGCTCGAGGGTACGGGTACGAGGGCGGGGGGCTGCGAAAGGTGGCTTATGAGGGCAACCAACGCGCGGACCCAGCGCGCTCTCCTCGTCACCGTGACCTTTCGTGACGCATCACCTCGTCGCAGCTCCGCCTGGGCCACAAAGTCACGCAGTTTGTCACGCTTTCCCATCTCATCTCCTTTGTTCTGGGTCGCTCTGTCCTCATACCGCCCCTCCTGTACATATGCCCCGGTTATCAGCAGCTCGGCCATGTTATGACCATGCGCTTCCGGACGCAAGAACTCCTTATTAGATCGAGTCCACCGAGTCACGAAGACCGTGAGCTGGCAGAAGACGCTCTGGCAGCCGCAAGTGTGGCATCCGACACGCCGAAAACTTCGATAGTTCTACGGAGCCGGCTTGTTGTTAGGTACCGTAGTTTCTCTATCTAGCTGCACCAGATGCCAATGCAAGGTCGTAGGACCGGATGAGATAGTGTGTCTATGTCATTGGTGCTTCGATAGTCACGAATACCCAGTCTCCTAAAGCAGACGCAGATGGAGTCAACCCTCGTACCTCGGGATCCTCTCATCAGAGCGAATACCGTTCAATCTGCCACCGTTGTTCTTAGTAGGTTTGACTCGTTGAGTTACACCATTCACTCGATTCACGAGTCACAAATCGACGACTGATTATCGCATTCACCTGGAACCCCCAGCTTCTCAGACGAACGCGTTCCCGGGTGCCTCTCATATCGTGAATCCAAATTACAATTAATCAATGTTCCTCAGACTTCACCGCGCGCGTAGCAGTAGAGGTGGCTACATAGGTTGTTTACGACCTGCACAGTTACTTACTAATAAACAGATTTCTCTATCTATCACCCCGTGCGATTAAAGAAAGTTACAAAGAGCTGGAGTCTACAGGTTCCGCCAACGACATCTTGACCTTTCCCCGCTGTGTATTTCTGTCCTTCTCCACCTCGATGCGCACTCTCACCTTATCGAATACGGCGATCTGGACCTCCTTGCCCCCTTCCAGGTGGATTGTAACCGTATAATTGTCCGCATCGAACTGAACATCTCGCTTGAACGTGACAAGCCCCTCGATCCCAAGCCTGCAGCGACGCCATTAGCCAGCGGCTCTGCCAAGAGCAAGACGCAGAGATACATACGCAGATACGAAGACGCCTACGCCGTTGCGGAACGTGCGGATGACGAAAGCCTCTTCTGTGACTTTCACCGCGCCAAGCTGTTCAGCCTTTTCACCCCGAGCTTTCAGCGCCAATCCAACATAGAACTCAACGCTCGCCCGACCCGCCATTTGAGCCATACGATGGCGTCGGTTCACCACTTCCAACACACGCTCAACATGAGTCTTTGAATGCAAAGAAGCATGCAGTGGTGAATAGCCAATGGCCGCGGCTAGTTGACGATGCGCAAGGACATCTATCAACGTAGGTTAGCACGACCGAGTAGAAACGCCACACCAAAAAAAAGATCCACCTGCGTATCGTCGAATGGGACTGGTGAAATGTGTGTAAATTGGGCTTGCAAGTCCATAGTGGCCGAACGTGTCTTTTGATACGCTTCCAGAGCAGAAGTACTCGGCTGAGAGCATACAGCGTGTGGCCATGATTCGTACAAGGGTGTTGAAAGCGGGTTCGTTGGGGTCCTTAGGAGGTCATGAGCGCAAGCACGAGATGAACGTCAATTTCGCACTTACGAGACATTGATCCAGAGAGGCAGCGAGAGCTCCCGAGCTGGACACATCAAGGGTCAACCCACGGCGTTTCTTCAAGATATCTTGCAGCTTCTCGAAATTGGTGGGTGGGGGAGGTAGATGGCGACTGAGCAGCATGAAGACCGTCAGGTAAGTCCGCCGTCAGTTGAACGAGATCTTACCGTAGCACCGCAGTTTGAGGATAGGACTCTTGGATCTTGCCAGCGACGCTGATGTTGGCGAGCAACATGAACTCTTCGACGAGACTGTTAGTTTCTCTCATCTCCTTTTGTTCGACGTCAATGGGGTCCGACGATTCCGCGCTGTCCAGGTGAATTTTGACTTCAGGAGAAGCCAGGTTCAATGCGCCTGCTTTCATCCGACCAGCCTTGAGCTTTATCGCGATCAGGTTGAGTAGCCTGATGCCTTCTGTCAAGTCGTCATGTAGATTCCTATGGAAGAACACATGAGATGGTGAGGGAGATAGATAGACGTAAACTGCTCACGGGTCGTCCTTGCGGACCTGTGCCTCTTCATATGTGAAAGCGGCCTTTGAAGCAATGACCGACTTGGTGAACCGAGTGTTGACAATGTCAGCCTCAGGAGACAGTTCCTAACGGCCTTGTCAGATATCATGTGTGGAGAGCGCCTGAAATCGTGTACCCAAATCACAGAAAACGCAAGACGCTCCACATGTGGTCGAAGAGAGCATAAATTGGTCCCCAGCAGAGCAGGCAACATGTCGATGCGCTTGTCCACGAGGTAGACGGTTGTACCACGAGCCGCGGCTTCGCTGTCCATTGGATTGTCAGGGTGAACGAAATGTGCCACATCGGCAATGTCTGAGAAGAAGTCAGAAGGTGGTCAGCCAGCAGACTTGGTCGAACACTTACGAACCCCGGCTTCGATGTTACCGTTGGGTAACCGCCGAGCATGTAGCGCATCGTCGATATCCTGGCATCCTGCAGCATCCGATGAGCACATTATGGGCATGTAAGCCAATGACTACGTACCGGGTGGGTCTATACTACAGATAATAAGATCACGAAGGTCCTGTCGGTCGCGCCAGTCAGGGCTGGAGTCGCTCTTCGGAGGGACAAACCACTGCTCTCCTTGCGAAGGCAAACAGTCCAAGATAGCCTTCCCGAAGGGTCGATATGGCACATCGAATTCCAAAAGCAGACTTTCCTGTTCTGCTTCTTTGCTCTCCACACGACCTAGAGCGCGCACAAAGTGGCCCTCAGGATAGCGCGACGTGCTGTCCCACTTATCGATGGTGACAAGGATCTTCTGCCCAACGAGTGATGGGGCTTGGCGGGTGCGCATACGAATGCGAGGAAGGAGCCGTGAAACTGGGGTGACAAAGACAGTCTGTTGGGATAAGGAGGTGGCATTGGAAGAAGTCAATGAGGTGCTGTCGATGTGGCAGACATAACTTGGTCAAAATAGCATCAGCCGAGGAAGCAAGCGAAGGACGGGCAGGCGCTCACGCTCTCCAGTTACGCTTGATGATGCCGACCACACGCCCTGTCGGTTGTTTCTCTGCAGCTCTCCTTGCACTCTCTTCAGCCTTCAGGATCCTGCGTTCATCCACAATAGCATCGTTAGGTTCCCCCTCCTCGTCCGAATCCTCGACGTCGTCGTTGCGAAGCGTGACTGCAGAAGATATTAGATTACGCTCATATGTGTGATGTATGTCTTACCCTCCTGGTCTACGACTTCATCTGTAGGGGCTTTCCAGTCCTTCTCATCGAATACCTCAACTGCGACAACATCACCGTGAACAGCACGATTCATATTTTCACGCCCAATGAGAAGGATGGGTTTTTCATAATTTGGAACGGAAACACTGCCCTTGAAGAACGACATGTCTTCGTGAGTGTATGAAACGAAAATATAGAGTGGTGCACACCTCCAAATAATTGTATTGATTCGCATTGAAATGACCTTGGTGAAGCTGAGCGGCTTTTACGCCAGCTAGAACGGTAGCTGTCTTCAGGTACTGGGGATCCGCCGGCCCGTGTTAGGTTATAGGGATATGAAAGTTATAGGGATATGAAAGGAAGAATAGCTTACGTCCGGATACAACAAAGTGCGACCAGAGGCGGCAGTAGGTTCGATATTGTCCGAGCCCGCCGAAAGGAGGTCGACCAGCTGACTTGACTCCGGCATACCCTCCACATATTGACGAACTGGAGTATGGGATAAGGGAGGAGGCACGCGTAACAAACAGAAAGCGTGCCTCACCAGAGAAACCGCGGATTCCCTCCTTCTCCGCCTTCTGACGATTGGCAACGTCGTCCGTAAGGAGAACCACCGGTGGTAATGGCGCCGTGGGTTTCCCTCTTACCGGCGACCGATTGAGAGCAATGTGAGAATTGTACCAGGCAGTTGCCTTCCTAATGCCTGTATAGACCGTGAGTCATGTCACACATTGAATAAACAATGAAAGCGCACTTCTATCATTGCGGTCATTCGGGGATTCTCGCTCTTCGCGAACCACTGCCGTCTCGCTAGATGTCTACATGAGCAGCAAGGGGGCTTGAGGAAAGAAACGACATACTATCTGAATTCGTTATAAAAGACCCAGGTCTTCTTTTCCTCCATTCTCACAAGCGCGTTCAGGCGATTATACAATGGAAGGGAGCGGTGTCGGACTTCCTCGAGCACAGTCTGGAGCAGGATGATTGGGGTTGTGAAATGGGGCGACTCCATCAGGTCCATCTACCTCGGCGTATACGTTACGGCTGCCAAGGTTAAGTATTGAAACAATCACGTACCTGCGCAAGGAATACATTGGTATCAGGCAGAATGAAATGGCCGTCAGGGAATAGTTTGTGGAGGAGAGCGCCATTCTCAGGAAGAGAGGTATCGTGCGAGGGTTTGCACTCTCGACAGCTGGATATACCACAGCCCACATCGTCACGGAGATACCTCTCTCGGATGACTGGATATTTCAGACTGAGATAGTGCTCTAAACTCGAAACACGGCCGCGGACCTTTGATAACTTTGCCTTTGGCCGTCTTTTTGAAGAACTTTCGCTGGGTAATGACTGCATCCTCGCGTGGACGTTTTCTGATTGTGATATTGACCATCCTTGCTTACAATCTCGTGGATGGAAAGGAGGATGACACGTTGGATGCGCGTGAAGCGAAGGTAGTGAGCAAACAGTCGGTGATACAGTATAGATGAACGACCGGGAAGAAACGAGCGCTTAGGCAGAATCTCATCTTATCTTATCACACATGAAATAACTTCATTATATTTGGTCACTGGTGCACTGGCAGGAAGTGCATGCTTGCCACCAACTTGCCGCCGCTTCATAAAGCCGAGGATTAGCCTCCCAAGTATACCTTCGAATGGACGAGACTGGTCCATAGGAATTGCCTAACGATCCGTGCAAACCTAGAAAGGTAAGCTTGGCAGTAGGTATTGTACACGGGGCTCGTTCTACAGTACATCAAGAAGTACCCCCAAGTTGACGGCACATCGTCTGACTGTAGAATGATTCAGTAAAGGCAAGCCCACGTCACGACATGAAAGCACGAACCAAATCAAAGATATGCGGCAGGTTGGTCCACATCGTCTGCCTCAGGAATAGAATGTGTGACTTGAACCATGTCCTGCACTTCTCGCACGCTTCGCCGTCTTCAATTGCCTCAGTCAGGTTGCTTGTCCGCAGCAGCCAGTCCAGAGGGTCCGGGACATCGTACCGACATACTTCGAACTGCAATTTCCACCAGCGCACGAGTCCCTTCTTGCACGGCCAGTTCCACGCGTGATCCAACGATGAAGTGCCTTCATTTTGTTGTTCCTCGAGCCGCCGGCAATTCTGAGAACAGTGCACGAGGAAAGGGTCGTCGATGATCGTGTGGAAATCACGGTGCAAGGAGCGTCGACCGCTCATGAGTCGCCTGAGCTCAGCAGGACGGAGGGCTTCACAGCACGGCCAGCGGTAAAACTCGCCAGGGATGACGTCTGGGTTGTAGTTGTCGGAAATTCGGCAGAGGTCGTAGTAGGCCACAGGAAGTATTTCAGTGAGATTGTGATCCACTCCCATGCGTATCGTAGCACCTGGTAAGTGTGAATACGTGGTGCAGATCAGAGTGGGGGTGCACTTACTGGGGTCGGGGTGAACAGGGGTCAAATCCCATCGACACTCCTGGATCATTGGAAGCTCGTCGGCACAGAGCTTGAGGGAGCGCGCATCCCAGCCATTAAGTGTGGTAGGCCATGCTTCGCGGATATGATCCAAAATGATGCTTTGGACATCTTCAAATATGTACTGGACCGCAAGGCTGAGAGCACCCGAGTATATAGTCGGAAAGGCGGGGGGTAGGGAGTCGATTGTCATACCATCCGGGTTTACGATGCTGATGCAAAAAGCTGGCCCAAAATTTTAGGAGATGCAGGGAGGTAAAAGAGGAGTTACACACCCTGATTTGTATATCGCCAGCAACAGGTCCCTCACGTCTTCCGCGGCATCGCCATGCATATCCAGGATCAGCGTTCCTTCGTACCGTTCCGATTCAGCGCCGACATCCTTGTCAATTTCTTCGAATGCGGCGGAGAAAAATGTCGAATAGCGAGAGAGGAGGCACTTGTCGACCTTGAAGAGGGTGTGCACAGTGCCGGAAGTAACACGTAGGACTATATCGCCGTCACCGAACCACACGTCGGGACTGCGCACACTTTGAACGTCATCTGCATTTTGAATGTCGTTGTTGGAGGTAGACATAGTTGCGTATAGGGGAAGGTGCCCAACGGCATTTTTGCCTTGTGATGTCTCAAGACGGAGAGGTGCACATCGGGAGTCGGAGGATATGATGAGACATCACGATACGTCCGTGACTTGGTCGAAAGGGAAATGCTAACTTCGCATGTGTGGAAGCCATGCAGTCGCTCGGGTATGCGTGGGATGATGATGAGAGGAGGAAGAGAGCTTTGACCAGCTTTGATCGCGCCGAGCCACGCGACGATTAGATTGCACGCGTCGCTCGCGCCTTTGAACTTGTTTCCGACTTCCACCACCACCCATACAAGTGTTTTCTACGACTGACGACTATTATGACTGCCTTAAGGTGTGTACTTTCTCGTAAATCAATGTTCGTGCTCTAATTTTTCCTCAAGACGCGTGCAGAAGGTATACAGATATCATCACTCCAGTGGCATAACACGTCCCTTATTCTTAGCTGTACTACAGGAACTCAGAGACATCACTGCAACGCCTCTCGAGGTGCGTAACTTCAGAAAACACAACGAAGATATCTGACCAACCGGATCCTAGGACGTTACTATTGAACCGCTAGAGAACAATCTCTTCAACTGGGACTGCTCTATAAAAGCCGCTGTGCGCCACTGTCTTTGTTACCGGCCATCTGATCGCTTACCCCTCCCCCCGGGACAGAGCGATAGCCCGTACAGGGGCGGCGTATTCCATTTCAAACTTGAAATCCCAGACAACTATCCGTTCAAAGCACCCAATGTATGTGTCAAAGACCCTTGGTGCAGCGGCAGCTAACTTGTGCACGTGCAACATATAGGTGACTTTCACGACGAAGATATACCACCCTGGTACACCACCAGGCGATCCCTCAGCTTCATTCCGATATCACGCCCCTGAGTTTGAAGTTGGTGTGCCGATGGATGGAATCCAAAAATGTCAAGCGGATATCACGCTCAACGAATTCCCTTGGGCCCGAAGCTGAGGTTCTTTGGATTCAATCCAATAATCTTACTAAGCTCATCAAGAATCGCTCGGCGGGTTGCTGGCTTAAATCGTGCTTATTGCGATCTTATCCTGATGTAGAAGGAAGAAAATCATGATATTTTCATTTGATAACTACAGAGTATATGGGGGCTGCTACGGGATATATGGAGAGGGATGACAGGTGAGAGAGGGTTACCTGGGATGCCAACAAAGCAGGTGGACCAGACGGAGACCGAGATAAGACCAGGTGAACCCAGTGAGCCAGGGGACAGAGAGCCAGGACCAGAGAGGAGCGCGAGCGGGACCAAGATCGCGAGCGAGGACCAAGACCGCAAGCAAAAATCGAGAGACCGAGAGTAAAGTCAAGACCACGAGCAAGTTCAAGACCAGGAGTAAAGTTCAAGGCCGCGGAGCGAAGGTTGAGGACGACTGCCAGCGACAACAAGAGGGGCGCCGGAGCATGTGCAAATCCTGAATGCTGTCGCGAGGGCAGGTGGGCGGTAATAGTGAATAGAACACGCACCATGGTCCAGACTCTGGATGATGCCCACATGAGAGTGTCGAAGGGGAGAGTCCATACCCAAACCCTTCGTACATCCACGGAAACCCTGACGCGCCGTCCAAATCTCGGTACGTCGGAGTCGCTCCATTACAAGATGAGGGGTTATGGCCAGTGAAGGACGGGGAGAAGAGAAGGACGTGGTGAGAGGAAACAAGGAGTCGAGGATGACTTGGCGCGACGACGAAAATGAATACTGCTTACATAACCCGCGCTCGTCGCCGTCCATCGAGGACTCTGTGGGGATTGAAACTGAGAGGACAACCTGTACTCACGCTGACTTGGGCGCGAAGCCGACTTTCTCGCAACGGATAATCGGAATGGCGCCGAGATTGAGGGGGTTGGATTGAAGCTGACACGATGCTAGCGTGAACCCTTGGTCACGCCATCAGACTCATCCGAATGGCCCCGCATAGAGTCATGCTGAGGCAACTGCTGGTGGTGTATCAACGAGGAGGGAAGTATCTGTGTGCCCATCTTGCGGGATCAGGTGGGTTCTGTTATGTACCTGTGCGTCATGTATATACTCACTCAACTATCAGTGGAAGCCATCTATCACGCTGTCGACCGGTATGTCATGTTTGAATGTTGCGCCTGAAGTGATTTTATGACCATTGCACTTCGGCCAGTGCTGGCTGTGATCCAGGAGAAGGTGAACAATCCTAGCCCAGAAGATCCCTTCATGCCTGACATCGCTGCAGTCCGTTTCCCTTTATTCTCGCATGCATTCCCGCGCTGATTGTATTTCAGCAACTGAAGGACGACAAGGCGACGTTTTTGAAATTTGCAAGGGACTGGACGAAAAAGTTTGTATCACTTTCTTTCATACGAAATCGCACTAACAAAACATGGCATGACGGTAGACACGCACCGGATAGACTGCATTCGACTTGAAGAGTGCCGCGGAAGAATGTGTAAGATCACCCGAGGAAGTGTACGACTATGAAGTAATGTATGTATCATTAACATTGTTGGGGCTGTTACTTTCCGCGGCGCGATGCATACGTCTGCGATGCATGCTTCTGATTCGAATTTGAACGACGTCGATCATCCATGTTACGGCGTGTACCTCCACGGAGCCAGGGAATGCGTACAATGGAGCCTTCCGGGCTCGGCAAGTATTGAGCAATGTGAATGTGCCTCGACAGATCTGTAATGCCAATCTCGTGCGGCATAGACGTCCGCCGATGAAGTATGCTGACGGTGGCACCGACTGACACTTAGGAGCCCTCGGCGTCGACTCCAAGAAGGGATTTGATTCGCGCATCGTATGATATGCCGATCTTCTTCCGACTTGTGGTCATGTTTCACGAGAACATGTACCATTGTACGACGGGAGAGCAAGTGGAAAAAGAAAGGGAGCGGAAGATGCCGAATCGCGCAGCGAGGCGAGCGCTTTGTCGAGTTTGAGGCGACGTCGCTGCTTCCAACGACGAGCACGCGCCTTCGCCCGACGCCGCCTGCGACATGCCCGCCTTCGACCCCGTTCGAGACGCGGTCCTCAACTCGCCCATAGCTCAACAGTCCGATGGTTCTCGCCGCCAATCGTTTTCCCATCCGTCGCCTTCCCCGACAAGCACACATTCTCCCGACGCCTTCGGTCCCCGGAGAGCTACGGACCTCTCCGTCCTGCTCAACGCCTCCATCGCCCGCCCTTCATCTCCGCTTGCGCCGCCCCCGCCTCCGCCGCTCCCGCTCGCGATCCCGTCCTCCCATATTCGCCCTTCTTCTCTCGCACATATCCTTCATTCGAACGCGAACGAACACCGTTCGTCTCCACCCCCGGATCGTCTATCCCGCGTTCCCGCCCTTCAACGCCTCGGAAGCTCCAGTTCGAGCTCCAGTGGTGGTGTTCAGCCTCTCCCCGCATCATTTCCCCCACCTTTCCATCCCACCATCTCTCCTCAAGTCCGTCCATTGTCGTCTTTGCCACAGTTGCGGACGCGTACGCCGACCTCCCCCGATGCCCTCTTCACTCCCATCAGCGAGCGCGGCGGTCTATTCACTCCCGGCGTCGAACGTGCTTCATCCGGCGGATACTTCTCCCCCTCGATCGATCATCGCGGTAGCGGCCCGTTGTTCACACCTATCATCGACCAGCGTAGCGGTGGCCTTTTCACCCCAACCGTTGAGCAGCGTGTTGGCGTTCCGCATTACCCCAGGCATCGACCAGCGTGGAGTAGGAGCTCTTTTCACTCCTGTGGACCTGCAGCGGCCATTCACTTTCTCCCATCCACCCTCGCCCACCAACACTCGTCCTCGAACTCAGTCCGGGTCACAATCCCGCCCAATTCTTCTCATCGCGAACGACCCACGTCTTCGCACAGAGAAAGGCCTGCTTCTCCCACCGCGAAACGACCGACTTCTTCTCACAGAGAACGGTTCCCGCCTACCTCGCGACGATGCCACCACCTCCACC